>CBVK0101456253.1:0-12980 GCA_900067695.1 Picea abies | reverse complement strand
GGTCGTCAAAAAGTTGGGATTGTCGACAACACCACACCCGCAACCATACAACACTAGGTGGCTTCGCTAAGGACGAGACCTTTGTGTCAGCTAGCAGTGTCGATTATCATATGGTATCCAACCCTTCAGGGATGAGGTATTATGTGATGTTGCCCCATTGGATGTTTGTGATGTTATTTTGGACCAGCCATATATGTGGAAGCGCCATGTTATTTATGAGTCTCAACCCTATAGTGTCATTTTTACTCTAGGGGGGCATCTCTACAGGATACCAGAGGTAGTTACAACTATTGTCGCACCTAAATAGTGTCACAAGGTAGTATCTCATACTACAAAATTCATCTTCTTCATAATCTGTTCAAAAGGTGAACAGAAGAACATACAAAATTCATCTTCTTCATAATCTGTTCAAAAGGTGAACAGAAGAACACCGTAACCACTGCAGTATCAGTCCAAGCACCTTCTGTCCAACAGAAGAAGGTTGACAAGATTGAAGAAAAATGCAAGGATTCCTTCTACAAACAGTCATCTCATGTATCTAAACTAGTTAAAAAGGTCCAACCCTTCCAACCACACGTTCATGACAACCTTCAACAAGCTAAGCAACACAACTTCTCTAGCAAGACAAACATCTCATCAAGATGCAGATTCAACAAACGCTTTTCCCTCTTCCCCTAACACAATGGAGACCATTTCTTCCCAAGGAAGGAGGATTGATCCAGGTGGATATCGATGGCCACCCAACTATTCCAACTCGCTCAAAACAATCTTATAGAAATTTACTATGTTTAGCAGTTTTTCGGTTCATATCTTTTGACAATTTACTATTTTTAGCAGTTTTTCGGTTCCTAAACTTCCGGGGCCATTTTAAGGGCCTAAATGAAGTTTTTTCGTGATCGAGAACCTCAATAATAGCTAAAGGCTCTGATTGATCCCATAAAATGAATCCCCTTTACAATACCTTTCCAACGAGCTATCGTGTGCCTTAAATGAAGATTGTATGCCAAAGTTATGCCCCCGGGAAGTTGATACACCAAACTACCCAAAACTGGGTCCACAAAACTGTTGGCCTTTCATCTTCCGAGGTTAGGGTTTTGAATTTTCTTTACGTTAAAAATTCATTTAGAGCCTCATTGTAATCCATCTTCTTGTCAATGTGAGTAGCTTTCACATCTCTTCTCAGAGATAAGTTGCCACCATTCTAGCAAGTCTTTCACTCTCTGCACATAGAAAAATAATATGGACCGAGAATCATAGATCTTCACATGCTCTTTGCAGTCATCCTGAACCATTACAAATTATATTATAGTATTAATATTTACATAGCTTGAGTTCACCATGGTAAGTCTATCACACAACACATACAAGTATTTTTACTAAATATGCATGCCTAACCATTCTTTAGTATGGCCATGGCCTCGATCTCCACACTAGGAATCCATATAAACATATTTACATCATTTATACATTGGTTCATTTATTTAAGCTCACATGGCTTCACTCCCATCCTTATCACCATGCATTTACACTTTTTGCAAAATATAATCCAATAAATTATAGGGGTTAAAACTAGGGTATTATAGAGAGAACCTCCCAACATGGAAGCCTTCTAGGTAATATTGTATAGGATCAAAGAATGATAGGGCTTGAATACTCAATCCCAAATTGGTTAAGCATATTTTCATAACCAAAACAAGTGTTTTGGAGTTTCAGTCTTACCACACAACAAGCATTTCCATTGCATTATTCCCAAGTACTCCAGGGGTTACCCTATGGGTAAACCTCCATGTAATAAGGGCTAGAAAAAACATGGTGTTTTAGGCTCAAGGCTCTACCTCCATATGGACATCAATATGTACAACCATATCTTCTCCTTTGATTTGGTTCTTAGGATTTTATTAAGATTGGGCCTCAATCCTAGGCATTTTTCACAACCACTTGTACCAATTGATCAACTTATACTTCATAAATCCATTTCTTTGGTTCCATTTGAATTCTTTCTACACGGTTAGAATTCCAGAAAGGCCAATATTAAATAAAAGGTTATATGAGACCAGCCCTTGAACTTTATTTGGAATAATAATGTTCATAGACCCAAGAAGAAATCCATTATTTAAAGAATACCAACTCTTCTAATATCTACATTAATTTTCATAAAGATCCCCAAGAGCCTAGATGCCTTTCTTACACAATGTCTTGGCTAAGAAAAATGATCATTGGTCGATGAATTCTTTCGTGAAGGACTACTGGGGACCACCATAGGTAATAATAACTGAAGGAGATCCCAAACTTGAGTGAGTCACTTTTATAAACCAAATTATATTTTATTTCTTCCTAGGATCTCCAAATACTTTTGGCAACAAAATTCCCCATAATTTGGATAGGGGCTAGGGTGGTCAGTAGGGTTTGGATATTTAGCTTGTTCTAATTCTTCTAGCCTTGAGGGGATCTATAGGTTAAATAATTTTTAATTAGGTAATTCCATGCTTCCCTAACTTCTAAAGCTCAAATGATCCATTTGGCACATAGAGCTTGGGCCTATGTTCAAGTGGCCAAAATATACATTCCTCTTTTCTCCCTAGGGATGCAATATACATTCCAACTTACCATTTGGAATCCCTTCTCTCTATTATCATTGTCCCACAAAACATTTATGAGAATATTCTCTATACTAGCATAAGCATGGGTCAACGAAACCTAATACAAAGAGTAGTACACATGAGTATAAACAAATACCTTGGTGAAAGTTTGAAATTTTCTTGCGAGAGATAAAGGTTTCAAAATCCATTTATCAATTTTCTTCAAAACTCTTAACAACACTACTTTGAATAATTCCATTGGGGACGTTCCAAAGGCAAATGAAATTCCTAGGAATTTGAACACCTACCTAGGTTGTAACCATGCCCATCCATGGCTTAGAATCCATTTAGGGTTCTCTTGCTAACTCCATCGATAGAATTGAGTTTTGGCCATTTCCAAGTTCAACCTAGAGGCTTCAAAAATAATTGCAAGTATTCCATGGTGTTGTCTAGGTTTGTTTCTCTTCAATGTTCGTGAAGAAAAATAATCTACAAAGTGTCCATTTAGGAGTTCACCATTGTTAGGACCAAGAAGAGGAGCATATCTAATTAGTCCTTGCACTATTGTGTTGTGGAGAAGATAACCAAGGAATTCAACAATGAATAAATATAGCTTTGAGGTTTAAGGGAAACATTTTCAGATGGATCGAAAGAGCCCTATCTCTTCGTATTTGACCTTATTGATAGAAATACAAGTCGAGGCCTATGAGAATAGCATTTAAGCTACTTTGAAAATGGAGTCAAATTCATGCACCATTATTATAACAAGCATGAAAGGATATTATGCTAAGTTGTAGGCTTTTTCAAATCAATCTTGATGACGAGGACCTCTAGGCTCTAGCTCAATCCATATCTTCCCAAATAGTTATTACATTATACAAAATATATATTCATTTCATAAACCTTATATGTTATGGCATGATGATTTTCAACAAGATAATGGTTTCACCCGTAGAGTAAGCTCTTCAACTAGAATTTTGTAAGAGACATTCAATGGAGTTATTGACTTCCAACTTGTAATAAGTTTTGGGTCTCTTAGCTATGGAAAAAATTGATCAACCCTTTGTTAATGTTTCTTCCAAGTGTATGAGTTATGCAACTTCTTTTTACACTTGGAGAAACTCTAGTCCCACAAATTTTGAGGTGGCCTTATAGAACTCACATGCGAACCTATCTTTGCTAGGTAAATTATTATATGGCATCTCTTTAAGGGACGACGTCAATTCATCCAACATTATCCCTTCTTGATGTCAATTTTTTTGTTCTTGTGTCAATTTTGAGGAACTACATCAATACAATTTTTCATGGCCACCTTCCTTTCCTCTATCATTCCTTAAGATAGAAAAAACATTTTAATGATTGACAAACTCCCTTTCAATATTTAGGTGGTTTGTTATTCTATTTCCTATAGTTTTGAGGACCTTAATGTCTTCCACGACTTCTTTGAAGGTGGTAGTTTTGAAGAAAGCATCGATTAGTCTATCCCCTATCTCGAGCCAATGCAACTAAACTCTAATTTTCAATTCCCTTGCTTTGTACATCTCTTCAACCTTCAACACATGTCATCGCTTGGTCACTATGGGCTTGTGTTTCTCACTATAAGGGCTAAGTTGTGACATTATTGACACGTGCTCTAATTCCTCATCGTCTTCCTTCTGCTTCCTTCTTTTGAATGCTAGAGTTGTCTACCATATCCTCTTAGAAAGAAGGTGAACCCCTTTATGTCATCCTCCCACTAAAGAATCCAACCTTTATCTCTTTGAGGTCACAACATAAGGTTCCAAATTATTTTAATAGCTTCAATACAAGATACTTGTTTCAAATGAGAGGTGTTCAACATGAACCTCGTGTTCCACAATATGGGTTTGTCGAAACCATGAGATATGGAAAACATGACCAATTAATGATCAGACATGGTAACTCCCCCCAAAACCTAAAATTACCATCTTCTTTCATGCTCAAAGAAAAGGAAGTTTCGTTCAAATAACATTGCTATATCCAATATTTTCAAGACCTGCTTACATCCTTTTTGAAGGAGAATTGGAAAAAGGCCTTAATTGGGGTTCTGATAAAAGTGCAGATCTATCTATGGGACTACAAAGCCTCTTTTGCTAGGCTTTAATCACAACTTCCAGTGGGATTCAATTCACAAAATACCATCTTAGTGTATGCATTTTCAAAATATTACAAACTAAATAATATTCAAAGTCAAGAATCAAGGAGTAATTCATTACCTCGTGTATTGCCTTTGGGATGAACTTCTGCCAAGTCTTGAAAATACCCTTGTTGACCATGTTCGTGCTTAAATTCTCCTTGTGTGAATGCAAAAATAACAACTTCAAATAAATGTGTCGCTATTGAAGTAGCCCCCTCCACTCTTATGACAGCGTAAAAAGTCACAACCTGAAGCTTGTGTGAGCTACATTAAACCCAAAAACAATGAATGTTGTAGTAAAGTGCAATAAGTTCAACTCGAATCCTCTAAGAACACTTAACTTTAATTCTCATGTTTGACCCATTATAAGATTGGTTGTAGATATTATTGCCTATTTAGAGAATGTGGTGGTTTATGATCTTTGAATCATTAGGAGGATTAGGAGGACTAGATTTATGTTGTTGTTTCATTAAGAAAGAGTTTTATTAAGAAAGAAAGAAAGTATTTTTAATGTTCATAAGGTTAAAAATAGTTTAATAGTTTATCGTACAGATTGTTTTTTCATTGGCTTTTTTGTATTCAGTCCTTTTCCTATGAAGTTTTACAATAATCGCTACCAACTTCTCAACAAACTCTTTGCTGAATAGATTATCTCAAGCATTAGCTACAGAACTTTACTATATGCTGCGCGAGATGGCTTTTCCTAGGCTTTCATCGATGGTTGTAATAAATCTTATTGCCAGGAGGCACCAAGACCTGCGAATTTATCGTGGGAAGACTCATGTTTAGCGGCCATGGAGCTGCCCCTGCAAGGTTTAATAGCAGCAGCTCCCTCGGAGCCAGCGAGGCTGGGTATTATGTTTCATCCCGAGTATTATATGAATTTACAGTCACGAAGAGGGGAGAATTATATAAGCAAGGGTCATATTGGAATGCATCATCCTTTGTGTCCGCGAGATCGGCGAGCACTGCTTCTGGAAAGACTCATAGGATCGATGATGAATTTGAGAGTGCTGATGCAGGTGTTACAGGCATCGAGAAGAACAATATTAATGAGAAAAAAGCCGAGACTGCAATCAGCAAGCCTAATACGAAGAAATTGAAGGAAATCGGATTGCCCCATTCCAGTTATTGGGGGTTTTATCCTGCCCAGATCTCTCGCCAAGATGGATCACCGTGGCCATGGAATTCATTTAGAGTAAGTCAACAACTTCTCTTTCATTTTGTGGGAATTAATCTAATTAAGAAGCAATTTCAATTGAGGATTGAGGATATTTCTGTATTTTTCCACGCTTGTTAAAATTCTTGAAGGGTTCTTAATTTGCAGCCTTGGGAGACATACACTCCGAACATGAGTATTGATTTGAAGAAGCATCACGTTCCAAAGACATTTGCTGACAAATTTGCTTACTGGACTGTGACCAGGGAAGAGAGCTGAGGGAAGCTGCAGCACCACTTGATTACCGTTAAGCTGATGCCTCAAATGCTCTGCATCACAGTTTCTTGTTAAACACAGAGGTTTCCTTTAACATATGTTTCTATATGTTCTTTAACATATGTTCTTTAACATATGTTTCTATATGTTCTTTAACATATGTTTCTATATGTTGTAGTCTGTATTAGCTTAAGCTTAATGCCAGTGCTCATGATGGGCATGCAACCTGAGAGTTCTTTCACCAATTTCTCAAAATTTTCTCTGGCTTCTACTCTGACATCATTCTGCTTTTATCTAAAATTCAATCTCTACTGTAAATCACAATACAACAGGTTTTAAACGAATTAACCAAGGGGCTAGATGCAAGCAAAAGATATAAATTATATGATACCCACTACATACAAGATAACAAAGAAACGGAACCAAATTAATCATATGGAAGATAATATATTGAATGGCACCCCGGAGTTGGGCAATAAAAAATGACAGGGGATCATAGGCATAGATGATACTCTCACATTCTCTAACAATTTTCGTTATAATCTTCGTTAGCATAATTATAAATTTTCGTTATAATCTTTCGTTATAATCTTCGTTAGCATAATTATAAATTTTCGTTATAATCTTCTTCATCTTCAATCTATTATAAGTGCTTTTGGGAAATCTTTATTTTCTCACATGTACTAATACAAGATCTCCCTATTCAAAACTTTTGATTCTTTTTTTTATTATCAATTCTTTGCTTTTATTTCAGGGTGCTCTTTTGTAACTATTTCTACACCTTTTCATGAACTTATTTCATGTGATTTGTAAAAGATTGGGCATTTGCACTCTTTTGGCTTCTTGGCGATAATGGTGCCAAGTCAATCATTCTTCTTGGGGATCTTCCATTAACAATCTGAAATGGGTTTTTCTTTATAGTTTTGTTTACTACATTATTATATGTAAATTCAACGTGCCAAGTCAATCATTCTTGTTGGGGATCTTCCATTAACAATCTGAAATGGGTTTTTCTTTATAGTTTTGTTCACTAGATTATTATATGTAAATTCAACTTGTGGCATTATTAGATTCAAGTGTCTTTATCTCTCACCAATTAAGCATCTGAATAAATTTCTAAGACTTTTAGGTCGAGGGGGGTTGATGAGATGGTTGTGAGGTTGTGCTTGTGCTCTCCCCACCTAAGTTCAAATCCATGATCAGAATATGAGTCGTTGTGATAAGGCTAGAATAATAGGCACCCCCATTGAGGACGTCTCAGTTCTTGATAATTCATAAATTATTGGTATATTTGGCTTGTAGGTTGTTGGATATACTCTTGGGTTATAGTGGTAGCTAGTAGGCTTGATCTCAGGCCTAGCCTAGATCAAACCTACCAATTACCGATTCCCATGGTTAAAAAATAAATAAAAATTCTAAGACTTATATTAACAACCTTAGTTTTCCCATCAATTTGTCGATGATAAATAGAGATAAAGTGTCATCTAGTATTTAATTTATGACATAATGTTCCACAAAAATATCCATTGAACTTGTTGTCCCTATCTTATGTTATGCTTCCAAGTAATCTATGCAATCTCACAATTTCTTTTACAAACGAGAGAACTATGCTAGTGGCATCATTAGTCTTGTTACAAAAGATAAAATGTGCCATTTTAAAATATCTATGAACAATAACAAAGATTGAATCATTACCTCATTGGGTTCTTTGCGAGCACAACAAAAAATCCATGCTAACATCCTCCCATGGAACTTCTTGTGTCGGCAATGGTGTGTACGACCTTGTATTTTGACTTTTACCTTTTGCATGTTGACAAATTCCATAGTGTTCAACCCATGTCTTGACATCCTTAGCCATTCTTGGCTAGTAGTAGTGTTCATCAACTAAAGCCTTAATATTATCAACACCAAAATGTCCACTTAAACCTCCATTATGCATCTCTCTAATCATATTTTCCCTCATAGATCCTCTTGGAATAAAAAACTAATGGTTTTTAAATAAAAACCCTTTTTGAATGAAAAAAAATCCAAGATGGAGTTCCATCATAGCTCCATGGCTCTTTACTCGCCTTCTATGCTTCAACAAAAGTTGAGTCTTCTTCATATAGCGTCATCACCTCTTCTAATCCCACTACCTCCATTGTCATAATAGACAACAAAGCTGATCTTTTGTTCAAGGCATCTACAACTCTATTTAATTTATCTGATCTATGCTTCAACAAGAATGTGCAACTTTGCATGAATTCAACCCGCTTCATATGCCTTTGATTCTACTTAGACTCCATGTTTAAATACTTAATGATTGATGGTCATTGTAAAGCACAAACTTTTTCAGCAACAAGTAATGCCCTCACTTCTTCAATCCCTGAACAATTGCATAAAATGCTAGGTCATAAACATAATTATTAGAGAAAATTTGAGGTAAAGAAATAGCCGCAAAACAAAAAAATGTGTTGTCAACATCAACTTTAAAAGAACTAGTTGGATTTAAGATGATGATGTCAACCATAAGGGTAAATATCTTTGGAGGGAAAGAAAGAAAACTTTTTTTTTTTATCATATTTTCAACTTAATTCCTTATGGGTTTACTCAAATTTCAAATGTAGGCACTCAATGGATGTGGAATTAACAAGCGCCTACACTTGAAATTTGAGTAAACCTATAAGGATATAAATTAAAAATACGATTAAAAAAATAGTTTTCTATCTTTTCCTTTGAAAATTCTCAATTATTATTTTGTTATTTTAACTATTATTTTATTATTTTTCCCGCGATGCCCAAAATTTTTCTAATGATTTTTTCTTTGCTCTATTCAACTTTTCACTAAAGAAAGCAATTGGGCATCCTTCTTTATTCATCACTACTCCAATGGATGTTCCACTATCATCACAATTAACTTGAAAAACCTTGTCAAAGTCTAGCAAAGCCAACACCAACCTTTCAATGACTTTGTTTTTCAACAATTCAAATCCTCTCTTTGCAATAGTGTTCCATTTAAATTCTCATTTCCTCATGCAAGCAATTAAAGATATTCCACTGGAATTTCTTATAAACTTTCTATAGAAACTAGCTAATCCATGAAAACTTTACACTTCAAATGCGCTCTTAGGAATTGACCAGTCCATTATTACTCTCACTCTTTTTAGGATCCTTGTTTAAACCTTCTTGAGAAACGACAAACCCTAAATAAAGTAACTCCTTTTTCATAAAGGCACATTTTTGTAGATTTATTAGTAATTTATCTTGCCTCAACCACTCCAATACTTGTCTTAAATGCTTCAAATGTTCTTCCTTAATCTTTCTAAAGATCAAAATATCATCCAAGTAGACAACAACAAACTTACTGAGATAAGGATTCAACACTTCATTCATCATTCTCATAAAGGTACTTGGTGCCTTTGTCATTGCAAATGACATGATCAACCATTCATAAATCCCTTCCTTTGTCTTAAAATAAGTTTTACATTCATCTCCTTCATGGTTTTGATATGATGATACCAAATTTTTAAATCCATTTTCATAACTACCTTGCACCACTCAAACATTCCATCAAGTCATCCATCCTAGGCAATGGAAATCTATACTTAATTGTAATTTTGTTAATGGATCTAAAATCAATGCACATTCTCAATTCTCCACCCTTATTTGGTGTTAGTATAGCATGTACTAAACATGGACCTAAGATTGCTTTGATCAAACCGCTTTCCAACAATTCATGAACTTGTCTGTTAAGTTCTTCATTCTCATCAATTGTCATTTTGTGTGGAGCTTTTTTAGGAAGACTAGAACCTAGTATGAAATCTATTCGATGAGAAATGCTTCTGACAAGTGGTAATCCATGGAGTAGCTCCACTGAAACAAGTTCTTTAAATTCAACCAATAACTCTTGCACTTCCACTAAAATTTCAATTTTCCTCATTTTTGGGCTTAGCCTCTTTGAAATAAAAGAAAAATAACATCTTGTTTTTTCTTTCCTCACTTAAGAATTTTTTGGCTAAACATAACATGACTCTTCTTTCACAATTGTAATTTTTATTATTATTGTTGTCCCCATTTTCCTCCTTCAAAAGAAACATTATAATCTCCCTTCCATCCTTCTCTAATAGGAATGTATTCCTCACACCATCATGAACAATTATTATATCTACCAAGGTCTACCCAATAGTAGATGGAACGTATCCATTGGCACAACATCACACAACATTCAATCTGTTGGAGATATTACACACCCACCTAGTATTTAATTTCCTAAGTTTATTAGTTTACTTTGAGGGTGCCCTTGGTCAGAGATATTCTCCCCTAGATGAGGGTGCCACATCCTCTTCAGTCATTACTCATTTGCACTTTAATTAAACAAGTGGAGTAGAGTCTTGCATGGAAAGCTCGGTATTACCACCAAGTGTTGAATTCTCACTTTAGGATCATCACCAGGAGGGCACACTTACCTTGGGATCATCACCAGGAAGGTGCCACACATGTACATGCATGCGATTCTCCTCACTTCACTTGTGTTAGCTAGTTAAATGATGATTGCATGGCCAGTTAACTATGACCAGGTTGTAGTTCACTCTGATTTCTGTCCGTGTGTGTCATCGTATCTCTAGATCACTAATATGACCCATTAGTTAAGTCATGTAGCTTATATCTATTGTAATTACTCACTTATTGAGTGTGGATTAGTGGTTAATACAATTATTTATTCTTTCTCTCCATCTCTCAACTTTGCAAGCTGTGTGAATTGTTGTTAGCTATATTCTTTGTGCATGTTTCAACCCAATTTCACATGGTATCAGACCCCACAGGTTGCTAGGAAGAAGGAATATAAGCACTCATTTTTAGGTACAAAATATTGAAGCAGTCAGAAAGAATGGAATTACTTCCACCATCAAAATTTCTTACGCCATACAATTACTTCGATTGGGATACAAAGACTCTTCTTCTTCTTAGAAGTAGAGGCTTATATTGAAAAACCATGGAAACATAAGTAGAGCTTGATTCTTTCGATGAGGAAAATAATTATCTCAACAGACAAGATATGGATTTTCAAACTTATTTGCATGTCTATTTATCATAAAATACAATCCCATGTTGTATGATTTATCACTCTCAACTCCAGACGAAGTATGGACCAAATTGGAGGTCTTATTCAAGATGAAGGAAGATTGTGAAGAATTCATGTCAGAGATTGACAAGAAAAAGCCAATGGAAAATATAGTGGAAGAACAAGCCTCTCAAATTCCTCCTAAAGCATATTTAAAAGATGTTGCATCTTGCCATTCAAATAAGATTTTAGATCTGATTTCTGAATCAGATTTGGAAGTACTTGAGTATTCATGCACCTATCTAGAACCAAGATCCAAATGGGCACAATCCATACTACCGACAATCGATTATTTTGTGGATGTTCCTGCCGATTCTATAAGGATGAGATCCCAATTTGAGGGAGATCAACATGATCTCATAGCCACATAATCTAGTAATGCCCATGCATTTCTATAGGGTTCTGACATCCAACCCTCCGACCTATTGTTGGCAGCCAACTATTTTTTTTAATTGCTATAAAAATGCTGCCTACACCTCTTGTCTTCTAAATGACAAATCATCGTCACATTGTGCTTCAAGACATTTGTTTCATTTTTGCGACAATTGCAATTTGATTTCGATTTGATTTTTCACAACTGAAAGTGTGAAAACACTTAGTTTGTTTTATTTAGTTTAGTTAGATTACTTAGCTCAGATCAATTCTCTCTCTGGTTTTCATAGAAGACCTTAGAGCAGCCAACAGAGCCCTTAAACTCGTCAGGGTGGTCCATTCCAAACGGCTTGGGTTATTTAGACAACCCCGGACTGGTTCCACTCTTCTAGTTGACGGATGGACTGTTTCGCCCGTCAACACCTATGTAGAGGCTGAAGGTCAGAATCTATATTGCAAAACTCCCATGAATGAAGAGAATTTGGATATTCTTTCTTCCCATCAAAGGTGGATAGATACATACATCTCACTAATGCATCTACTTCATCAGATCCATACATATATCTAAATATTCAACACAATATTCACTAAGCATAAACTTACACATGTGTGAGGTCTCCTTGGAGTGAAGGACACAATTACCTAGCAGTTATCCTTCTTTTTTTTCAACATTGCATCTTGAGGTGGGGGCTTGGGGGGTGCTGTTCCCATGAGTTTTTCCCTTTTTACCTCTTTTTCAATGTTCATTTTATTTAGATGCATTGTAAAATGGGCACCCAACATGGCTTCTTGTCAGGACCCATGCCTCATTTACTCCATAATAGTGTTCAAGGGGGGTGTTGGAGATATTACACAACCACCTAGTATTTTTTTTCTAAGTTTATTAGTCTATTTTGATGGTGCCCATGGTTAGATATATTCTCCCCTAGATGAGGATGCCACATCCTCTTCAGTGATTACTTAGCTACACTTCAGTTAGACTAGTGGAGTAGAGTCTTGCATGTAAACCTTAATATTATCATCAAGTGTTGCATGCTCACCTCGGGAACATCACCAGGAGGGTATGATTACCTTGGGATCATCACCAAGAAGGTGCCACACATGTGCATGAATGATATTCTCCTGACTCCACTTCTGTTAGTCAATTATTTGATGATTGCATGGCTAGTTAACTAGGTCTAGGTGGTAGTTCACTCAGGTTTCTATTAGTGTGTGTCAACATCTCTCTAGATCACTACTATGGTGCATCAATTAAGTCATGCAACTTATATCTATTGTAAATTACTCACTCTTTGAGTGTGGATTAGTGGTTAATACAATTCTTTATTCTTTCTCTCC
>CBVK0101456220.1:0-14974 GCA_900067695.1 Picea abies | reverse complement strand
TATTTGGCTCTTCTCTTGCTGCAGTGTGGTCCATCTCATGTACTGGTCTTCATAGTTATCAACAGCGTAGTATTGTTCCTTGACCGCATCCACAAAAAAATCCCAAGTGGGCTCGACCCCATATATTCCAGATTCCTCTATGGAACTTTGCTCCTAGTAAGTTTCTCACCAATGTTTGACATGGAGGAGAGCCTTGAGGAGTGCGAAGGTGATCTTTTCCTTGTCGAAAAATTTGTGAATAGAGAAATAACCTTCTAGCAAATTTAACCATTTTTCCAAGGCATATGCATATATCTGACCTTCAAATATGGGAATATCAAAATTAACTTGTAGCTTGAAGGGAGTGGTTCATCCAAAGTGGTTGCCTGATGAAGATGCACCTGTTTCTATTGGTAGGCGTTGAAGGATGTGGAAAAAACTCTCCATCATTTCATCCCTATGTCGCACGAGAGCTTGCTCAAGCAACAATTTAATAGAATCTTTTGCTCTATCATTTTTTTTCCACCATAGAGGGTTTCTTGAGCATGCAAGAGCGATTGTCCTCAATAGAGACAAACTCGAGACCCAACTTGCTATACTCGGACCTCGTCAAGGACATGCACTGAAAAACGATCAAGAGCAACCTGCTCTGATAACACTGATCTAGATTATTTTCAGAATGAAATGAAAGCAAAGATATTACAATGAAATACACATAAAAATGGCTAGAAACAAAGAAATACAACAATACATAATTTCTATTAATGAAAGAATTGTACAGAGACTGTAAAAATATAGAGTGCAAGACTTGCTAGAATGGTGGCAACTTTATCTCTGAGAAGAGATGTGACGGCTACACTCATTCGCAAGAAGATCATTACAATGAGGCTCTGAAGGCCTTTTTATGATAAAGATGAATGCCAAAACTATACAAATCCAAAAACCTAACCCTAGGAGATGAAACACCAAAAGTCATGTGGGCCCTGTTGGGGTAAGTTAGTACATTAACTTCTTGAGGTTGTAACTTTTGCATACGATCTCCGTTTTAGGCGCGTGATAGCCCGTTGGAAAGGTATTTTCGAGAACTACACATTATTCCGTCAGACTCTAACTCCGTCTACAATTTAATTGCGGCAAGCCAAGAAAACACTGTTTAGAACCCCAAAATGGCCCTAGAAGTACAGAACGATGTATTGACATGAAAACTTCCAAAATAAGCCAGTTGGAACAGGTGGGCGACCACCAATATCCACTTGGATACTGTGTAGGGCTTCAAGACAACCCCATAAGTGAAGAACCCACAATTACAAAGAAATGTCCCTATTAAAGAGAAACGTGTTGAACTAAAAACTGTCAAGATGAACTAGTTAAAATTTAGAACAAGTGGGTGGCCACCGATATCCACTTGGATCACGCTTCCATTTTACCCAAAAAAAAATAATAAAAAAATAAAACAAAAATATGCTTATTTACAAAATTTACATGTGTATATTAAAAAAAAATTCAGATCAATGAACGATTTCATTTAAATGTGAACCATTCATTTTATTGTTTGCCCACTTCATTAAAGAGATTAGGCCCAAAACTAATACAAACTTTAAAGTAGTCATATAACTATTAAAAAGTATGACTAGTTAACTAGAATCTTAATGTCAAATCATCATTTTCATTCAATATGCTCCTATAGCTTTTATTGTGCTAAATATATGATAAACTATCAAATATGTTTCAAATCCAAAAAGCATTCTACATAATGCCAAATTTCAAACTTATATGTGACTTTTTAAATAAAAATCATTTTACTAACTTTTATGAAATCTAAAATAAATTAGATTTCAATTTTTCTTTACTTAACTTTAACTCAATAAAAATATGTCATACAAATTAAAATCTACTTTATTAACAAAGAAAAAACTAATGAAGAGAAGTAATATGTTTTTTACAAAATCTATTTTATTAACACAAAAAAAAGATATGCATTTAACATATTATTATAGTAAAAATATGTCATACTAATTAAAATCTACTTTATTAACAAAGAAAAAACCAATGAAGATAAGTAACATGCTTTTTACGAAATCTATTTTATTAACAAAGAAAAGATTTCACAAGTCCCATGAGCTAGCTAGGGAATTTTTTTTTGAATTTATGTAAATGAGGATGTTTGGAGGGCATGAACCAACTAATAATGACGGTTCTTATTCTAGTGGGGAGTAGTATTAAGTCAGGTTAATGGCCCTTGGTAGCTTTTATTGTAGTTATTAGAGGTTTTTCATCTAGTCAAAGGGTTTTTTTTCACGTTTAGCTCGTTTCTTTGGTGTGACCGCAGATCCTGGGGAACTGTTTCGTTTATTGGTTCCTTGGTGTTATATCCAGCTTTGGTGTATTAACCCTTTGGTTTGTGGTACTTTAGTGCTTATGTAGAAGCTGGAGTGGGGCTAGGCCATTTTATTAGTGGTGTTTTAGCGGGGTTGTTAGAGTATTTTCTCCTTTTAGTCTAGACTTAGTGGCTCTGGCTACAGACGGAAGGATTAATTAATTTTATTGGAAACTAAACCGAGTATTACTCCATTGTATTTGTGTTTTACAGGTGGAGTACGTATGTGTAGCCAAGTTGCTGCTGACATAGCTAAAAACGTCATGGCTTTGATGAGCGCAGAGGACGAGGCCACTTGGAGTCAGGTGGGCCTCTTTGATTAGGTGGATACTCTGGGAGGCGCAGTTGGTTCTTTACTTCACCCGTCACATGCTCAGGTTACAGACCAGGATACACATGTATTGACTCAGATTTCTGAACCAGGTTTAACTACTACACAGCCCGAGGTCTCTCCCACTTTACCTATAAAATTTTCCTCTGCATCGCTGAGCAAGCTTGCGTCGGTAGAAGGGTTTCATACCTTTCAAGGTAGACATTCTGCGGTTAAGGGTGGGGTCTCTCTAGAAAAATTGTGACTTGCAAACTATACATCGAACTCGACTGGTGTTAGGAGAAAACTTTGGAAGGCCAACCGGAAGGCACGTAAAATGGTTTTGGGGGCAGATGTCGGGCTAGAGGAAACCTGTAGGTTGGCTCTGTGTGGTTTGGTAGGAAGATTTTCCTATTCCTACCTACAAAAGGATCCTGTACAGACTAGGTTTGAGTCTCACTGGTTACCTCTACTCAGCTATTTGCCTGAGATCCATTTTTTGACAAAGGGGTGGTTGGGTTTCATTTGCAGAACGCCTGAAGATGCGTCCTTATTGCTGAGTAATTTTTGGGTACTCGGCGGGAGAAGCCTTATGTTGAAAATACGGCGGGTGGCCTTTAATCCATTAACTGAACACTTTCAGTTCCGTCACCTTTGGGTTTTGCTGCTAGGTTTACCTATGAACCTTTGGAACGAAGGGGATCTTCAAGCGATTGGAGAGGCTTTAGGAAAGTTCATTATGCTTGACTCTCAAAATCTGGAAAACTCTTGCAGGAAAGTTGGTATGGTTTTAGTTAAGATGGATCTTAATGGAGGACTCCCTGAGTTTTTAGACATTGAATGGAGAGGCCACCACCTTTCACAAAGGTTAGACTACCTTGGTCTACCTTTTCGTTGCAGTTGTTGTCGATGCATTGGACACTTGAGGCGTGGCTATATTGGAAAAGGAGCGGATGATTCATCAGAGGATACCTGTCTTCAAAAAGATCCTCCTGAATATGTGACAGAGGTGGACTCTTTTGGAAACAAGGAGATACACTATGGTACAGAGTTTGTTAGCCAACTGAAGATTCTACCTACTTTATCGGGTAAGTTAAAAAAAATCTATCCTTCTCTGTTTTCCACTTTAACGCTTTGGGAGAGGGATGCCCTTGAAAATTATCAATGGTTGCTATCATCTACTTCTTCAGCTAAAGGGATCCGAGAGGGAGATCCAGTGACTTGTGAAACGATGCCTGTGGATGATGGGAGTCCTAGAGAATGAACAACTCCTCCTTCCTTAACTATAAGGGAGCCATGACCACTTGACCTTGCCTTACCTGTTTCGATTGCTCCATGAGCCTCTCATACTACCTTACCTTTTTAGAGCCCTCGGTTGCCGGATACAAAGGGGTGACCATTACTTGACTCTGTTTTACCTGCTTTGAACGATACACAAACCTCTCATGCTACCTTACCTTTTCGTAGCTCTCAGTCGTTGGTTTCTTCCTGGTCACCCTCTCAGCCGGAATTGACTGGTTCAATTTTGGAACATGGATTTAGAGAACCAGAGGAGGATGAGTCTACACTCTGTGAGGTACTGGATTCATTGATCCCTTACATAAGGGACCAAAATTCTTCTATTAAGCTACCTACCTTCTTGGGTAAGGCACTCTATGAGCCATCTAATGACCTAGGGGAAATTACCTCGCGGGTTCCATCCGAAGTGAAAAAAAAAGAGTTCGTCTGGTTAAGAGGATTGGGAATTGAACATTCCCCTATAAAGACATGCAACTCTCATAAAAAAATAGTGGATTCCTCCAGATTCGATGATACTCTTCCCTCCTCCACTGATAGTGGGCCTCTTAGAGCATTGAAATCCCTGGCACGCTCAAAGTAATGTTATTACTCTCTCTGAACATAAGAGGGATTGGAGGCTCCCTAAAAAAAGCCTCATTTCGACGACTTATGGATCATACCCGCCCTTAAATTATCTTTCTACAAGAAACTTTGGTAAATGCTCATAAAGCTCGAGATTTTATGCAAGTGTTTCGTCCGTCCTGGGTTTCGTATGTGGTAAACTCCTTGGGTACTTCGGGAGGATTGATTGCCTCTTGGGATCCTAGTATTTTTAATCCAGTACCTTTCCTTACTATCGGTGGTATTTTGATAACACACAGGTGTAAAAAAACGCATAAGGATTTTGCTCTGCTCAACGTTTATGGTCCATGCACAGATAGGAAACTCTTCTGGAGTTCAGTTATAGATAGTGGTATTTTGGACATAAAAAATTTAATAATTGATGGCGATTTAAATATTTTTTTTTGTTCGGCTGAGGTATGGGGTGGATCAGCAGTGTCAGGTTCTTTTGATGATTTTTATAGAGATATTTTTATTTCAAAAAGGTTGATTGACATACAACCGACAAAATTGGTGCCCACTTGGAGAAATGGGCGAGCTGGACTTGATGCAGTGGCTAGGAGACTAGACAGATGTATTATATTAGAAGATTTATTATCAATTGTTGGCCTAATTATATTAGAAGATTTATTATCAATTGTTGGCCTATATAGGTCTTGGGTTGAGTTTCCTTATATCTCAGACCATGCTCCCGACCTCTTACAATTGGAAATTTTGCCTATGTATAAGGCCTTCCCTTTCAAACTCAATGCACATTGGCTAAAAGACGATGACTTTGTGACACTTGTCCATAAGATTTGGCAGGATCCTGTATTCCTATTGGAGGGGGGCAGACAAATTAGATTGTTCTGGAAGATAAAAGTCCTAAAAACACAAACAAAAATTTGGTATAAAGAAAAAGTGGCTAGAGACAAAGGTAATTTACTGAAATTAGAAGCACATATAAAGGCGACTATTCTGAAATTGGTCGGAGATCCAAATAATATAGTAGATAATAAATTTCTCAGACAGTTGGAATCCGAAAGAAATTTGGTTTTAACTAGGATTGAAGAACAATGGAGGATTCAGAGCAGGGCCACATGGTTAGAAAGCAGGGATAATAACACAAAATTTTTCCATAACTATGCTAGTCATAGTAGGAATCATAAGCACATTTGGGAGATCACTGATATAAATGGTGAAAAAATCAAGACCAGAATCTCATAAATCAGGAAGCAGTACATTATTTCAAAAATTTCTATATGGCTCCGACTGTCCAGAATACGACCGATCAATGCAAGATTATTGATATGTTTCCATATATTCTAAGTATTGAGGAATCTGAGGTGTTATATAACCCGGTCACATTGGAGGAACTAAAGGTTGTTCTTTTTCATTTTAAGAAGGAAAAGAGTCCGGGCCCAAATGGTTAGACTGCTAAGTTTTTTACTTTCTTTTTTGATCTTATTGGAGAATACCTTTTGGTGATGGTGGAGGAATCGAGAATATCGGGGTCTGTCTCGGGATGCATAAATTCAAATTTCCTTACTACGATTCCAAAGAAAAATAATCCTTCATCCTTTGAAGACTTCTGCCCGATATTTTTATGTAATCTTTGTTACAAAATGATATCAAAAATCATAGCAAATCACATAAAGCCGATTTTATCAAGGTCCCTATCTGCAGAACAACTGGGCTTCCTACATGGCAGGAGGATCCAAGATTCAATCGACACTGCACATGAGAGCATACACAACAATAAGAAGAAAAAGATTAAATCTCTCATTTTAAAACTGGACTTAAGAAAGGCTTCTGATTGTATTGATTGGGAACACTTAAGATTGACTTTAATCAAAGTGGGATTTGGGTTACAGATGACAGAGTGGATCATGGGATGTGTAACGTCCTCCTCCTTTGCAGTTCTTATCAATGACGAGGCAAAAAAGTTCTTCAGGAGCTGTAGGGGATTACGACAAGGGTGCCCATTATTTCCTTTACTTTTTATTTTAGTTATGGAAGGCCTCGATATCTTATTAAAAATAGTTTTGATGAAGGAGCGCTCTCAGGCATTAAAGTGCCAAGATTGATGAAAATTCTCCACTTACTGTTTGTGGACGATGTTTTAATTATGTCAAAGGAAAATCTTCAAGAATGGAGGGATATAGTCTTTATTATCAACTTATTTTGTAAAGCTTCAGGTCTTATGATCAACTATACAAAGACAATGGTCCATTTTGAAGGCCTCTCAGATACTGAACTTTTACCCTTCAAGGATTTTATGCCTTATAAATTCAGTGACCTTTCCATTGGTTTCCTTTATCTGGGTTATTACTTGAAGACTAGAGCTCATAGGGAAACAGATTGGGATTGGTTAGTGATCAAGATTTCAAAGAAGATAAACTCATGGTGTTATAGATGGATTTCTTTGGGAGGTAGATTTATCTTAATCAAATCAGTATTGGAAGGACAACCAGTTTACTGGATGTCCATGGAGGCAATTCCTCGCTCGGTACTTTGCAGGATCAAGAAAATGATGTTCCATTTCCTCTGGAACGACCATAATGACTCCCATCATTATCACCTCTGTAGATGGGATATTCTGTCTAGATCGAAGAAGTTTGGTGGGTGGGGCCTGCATAATTTTGGTTTTTTCAACTTGGCTTTGAATGCAAATACTCTATGGAGAGTAATGACTCATGAAGGTATTTGGCAGAGATTTATTCTTGACAAGTACTTACCAAATAGTACTCTCATCAATTGGTTCCATTTGGAAAAACACATAAATCACGCAATTTCTAGAATTTGGTCTAATATGATCTAATCTGCTCATGTATTAACTCATTGGCTCAGCTGGCGCCCGGGTACCGGTCAACTCATTTCGATTGGTAGAGATAGGATCCTTGTCTTAGTTGAAAAGGCCTTCCTCTCGGAAGCTCTTATCACTCAGTTGAATCAACATAGGATAGTGGTATTAACTCAAGCTTCGAAAACTCGTGATCGTACATCCTTGGTAGAGTAGTGGTTAAACAACGTGGATTGGAGACTATCCGGTGTTTTAGCTTCAGAATGGGACAGTTTTGTTAAAGAACTTCAAGGAGTGGGTGTTTCACTATTTGATTATAAATATACACTTCTATGGACAGGGGGTGATGCTTCCAGAAAAATCAGTGTGAAAAGTGTATATGCCGCGCTCATATCTACCCAGGATTATTAGAAGGGGCAGGGAAGGAAGATGAATTTTTGGAAATGGAAACTTCAATTGAAAATAAAATTATTCCTTTGGTTGGCGGCTACAAACATGATATTGACTTGGGACATCCTTCAATATAAGGGTCAGGAAGGCCTAGGTATGTGCATTTTATGCAAACTTGGTACATAAGACATTAAACACATGTTTCTACACTGTATATTTACTCAAAATGTCTGGTCCAGATTATCCATGTTATTAAAAATTAAAAAATCATGGACATGGCCCACATTGTCTGACTATATTGAGGAGTGGGCGTAGGATAAAACTGTGTCAAAAAAGCTGACGACATACACTTGTTGGTATATATGGCTGGAGAGAAATAAATCCATTTTTTAAGACAAAATTCCTTCAGTCGAGGCTGTGGTTATCAAGATCATTGTCGCACATAACATAATCATTTCTCCTCCGAAATATAAGTCCACTAAAATATGCACAGTCACTCAGATGGATGGATACACCGTGGATTGTTTTGACGCAACGTCCAATTCAGGGGGTGGGATATGCGGTGTAGGGGGTGTAATTAAACAACTAGATTCCAATGTACACAAGTGGTATTTAAATTGTGGGGCAGGCTCAAATACAAAGGTCGAGCTCATGGGTGTGTGGGTGACTCTATATCTCGCAAAACATTGAAATATACAAAAGATACAGATATTGGGGGATTCAAAAGTGGTGATTGACTGTTTAAATCACAAAAGAAAACTTCAGGCTATTGATATTGAAGGTTGGAAACTCAGAACGTGGGACTTGGCGACATATTTTCATGGAGTCAACTTCCAACACTTTTTCTGGGAATTCAATAAAGAAGTTGACGATCTCTCCAAACAAGTGCTTCTGGCTCCAAAAGGAAGATTATCTTTCTTTGCTTGGGATAAGGGGACGATTGAGCCTATATCTATCATAGATCTCTTCTAGGTCGATTGGGTATGGCGAAATTTTGTCAGTATTTGCAATGACTATAGATCTTGCAGGCTATGACATTGTCATTATGTCATGATGGACTATATGTTTTGGTGTTGTAGTGACCCATCAGAGATAGAAAGATAGAAGTGGACAGTCTGTTTTATTTCTATTTTTGGATATGAATAGTTTGTTTGTAGTTGATGGGAAAGCTATGATATCCTGGAGAAGTATTTTTTCTATGTAAAAAAATTATACTCTAATATAATTTGTACGAATTTTCTATTGGAAAAAAACAAAGAAAAAAGAATAAGAGAAGTAATATGCTTTTAACATATTATTATAGTAGGTCCTTAGGGTGTAGGACAGTCCGTGACAGAGTGTGCTGTTAAGGCACTCCGTGATGTTAAAGTCACTGATTCGAAACTTGCGGGGACAAAAAATCCAGCCATGTTAAAGGTTGGTGTGGCTCAAGCCAGGTGTGATCCCCGGGTGATTTTGACGGCTTAGATGCCCCCGAGTCGCGGTTTCTTAGCCACAGGTTAGTCCCACATGTTTCTTAGCCACAGGTTAGTCCCACATGTCACGGACAAACTAAAAAAAAAAAAAAAAAAAAAAAAAACATATTATTATAATAGGAAAATTGATTATTGCATATAAACCTTCCCCAATCCATTATATGCACTAAAGTCAAATATTAAAGAAATATGTCTATAAACTTCATAATTATTATATTATTATTTATATCCTAATTACTAATATCTTAATTCCAAATTGAATAAACTTTATTAAAACCAAGTAAATATATTTGTACATTTATCAATGTCATTAAATAATTCCAAATTAAATATAAGCTATTAAAACCAAATAAATATATTTGTACATTCATCAATATCATTAAATTAATGATAGACAATGGTACACCCATCCCAAGAACTTTGTCCAAGTCTATCCTTGTATTAACCACATGTATTCAAGATCCCATTAATGTGTAGCTTAGCTTTGCATTTGAATCTTTCGTATATACATTATTAATGATAGACAATGGTACCACCCATCCCAAGAACTTTGTCCAAGTCCTATCCGTGTATTAACCACATGTATTCAAGATCCCATTAATGTGTAGCTTAGCTTTGCATTTGAATCTTTCGTATATACATTACTCTGTATATATCTTAAATAATTTATATGATATACATTCCTATCTTAGATATAATAAACATCTTCCTTAGGAAAAAATTAAATGAGAAATTTAGATATAAAATTGGTGAAAGAGTATGGGTTATAATCTTGAGAAGAATCACATGGAACTTATGGATAGAAAGGAATGGTAGAATATTCGAAGGTAAACATAATACCATGGAATAATTGATATGGACAATTTGTTGGAATATTTGTGTCACAGTCTTCTAAAAAGAATAAACTGAAGGACTTAAGCACAAGGTAAAACTGAAATTTAAAGTATGAATATCCACAACTAGTACAATAATTAACCATCCATGAAGATTTTCAAGGACAATGGGTCACACTACAATAATTCACCATCCATACAATAATTCACCATCCATGAAGATTTTCGAGGATAATGGATCCCACATGAGCCTTTTGTTAAAATGAATTTTGATATTATTTCATTACAAGGTAATCCCTTGATGTGCTATAAATCCTTAAACCCTTGGTTAAAATGAATTTTGATGGTGCTTCATTACGAAGTAACCCTTGATGGGCTAGAATTCATAGAATCCTTGGAAATTGGAGTGACCCCACGATTGTTTTTTTATGGTTGAGTCATTAGTGAGGCACGAAATACTTTGTTGAAATAGTGGTCATGTGTCGTGGTAATGTTATCATGATTGGTTCGGGTACTAGGAACTTGATGATAGAGGGAGATACAACTAATTATTGAGAAATTAGGTCCTAGGAACTTGATGAAAGAGGGAGATACAACTAATTAGTGAGAAATTAAAGGTTAGATATTGAGGATTTTAGAACATTTCAACAACAATTTGAAGATTATAAAAGTAAAGTGTCGAAAATGTATTTCATGTGATTTCAATTATCAATAATTTAGAGATTACTTAAGTGCTAGAAAAATAGATTTTAACTATCAATAATTTAGAGATTATGGAAATGTTGAAAAATATAGTTTATGTTTATCTTATTTTATTTTTCATTGATGTGTATTCTAGTGGATAAGGTTAGTGCACAAGAAAGTAGTACTAGTTTGTCTTATTCTATTAAAGTCTTAATTGATGAGTGTATCCCCAATTACTTATTTTATAATTCATTAAATTTGGGTGAAATGATGTGTTCACATTCATACCAAGTCTTGTTTCTATATAACCATCAAAATGAATGAAATTAATTAAGGGTTTGGTGTCTTTAAAATATATATACACAAATTTAAAGAAACTCACACCTAATCTTTTTAACATAAAGCACATGGAGAAGGCACAAAGGCTCTTGCATACTTCTGAAGTTTAAAATAAATTTACACATAAAAAATAAAAGAAATCATGAATATATATACACAAATTTAAAGAAACTCACACCTAATCTTTTTAACATAAAGCACATGGAGAAGGCACAAAGGCTCTTGCATACTTCTGAAGTTTAAAATAAATTTACACATAAAAAATAAAAGAAATCATGAAAAATAAATGAAATCATGGCAAGTGGTTTTGTAAACATGGGCATGACATGCCTTGAGGCAAGGAGCAGATCCAATACAACAGGAGTGAAGCCAATGTAATCAGTTCATACACATGAAATCATGGAGTTGATATCTTAATAATGTTAAATATGTAAAGTGGAATTAATGTTAAGGAAGAGATTACTTGTAAAGAATGGTCATCAATATCATAACAATTATTAATGGAGATTTAGTGTAATATCCAATTTTGATATAAAATTTCTTGGAGAAAAAAATGTATAAATTTAATATGTGAATTTATAATGACGCGAGTCAAGCCATGTGAGCTTTAATAAATGACCCCACTTCTAAATGATGCAAATATGCTAGTATGATTCCTAGTGCAGAGCTCAAGACCATGGCGCTACTAGTGAATGGCTAGGCATGTATGATGTAAATACACTGACAATGTGGTAGGCTTGCCAAGGTGAACTCAAGCTATGTAAATATCAATGTTGGAATATAATATATAACGGTCCAAGATGGCTGTAGAGAGCACAAGAGGGCTATGATTACACTAGAGGGGAAGATGAAAGGGATCCTATGGGAAAGTAAATCATCTATTGCCAAGTTTAAGCCTATGAACTCATCTCTTTTACACCATGGGCCTTAAATGAAACCATCCACCTCCCTTGACTCATAAAACCAATCATTGAATGCAAGTTAGTGTTTGGTGGGGAAATATTCTCATGTAGTTATGGAAGCATCAATTGAGTACAATCATCATGGGGAGTGCAAGAGTCATATAGTCCTCTTGTCAGAAGTAATACCAACCATTATCTCCCTCACTTCCCTCATTGCTATTCACCTTTTTCACTCTAGTATTGATTCTATCATTTGGATGTTCATGATGCTTTATGTTGCTCATGCATTATTTTCTAATTGCTAACCATGAACCCATATAGAAATCGACCAAATCAATGTTGTGAAGAGGAAATTATACACCTAGGGTGAAAGATAGATGGCTATAGGTGAGCATAGAGGTTGAGAAAGCTAGGAATCCATCACCCACTATGCATTTGTTGCACTTTGGAAGGTTGAGATCCAAGTATTATTCTTGTAGGCAATTCTTAGAAAGCATACAATAGATTGGGCTCTTTCTACCCATATTGAACATTAGAGGGAAGAATATCCCTAAGTCATTGTTGAGTAGAGAAAGGTAAATTGCTTCCTTGTGTTGTGTGGGGCAGTGGAAGAGAGTGCCTTGGGTGTTTGATGGCTAGACATGATGTTTATAATGCTTTGTAATGAGAAAATTGACCAAGCATGAGAGAAGAAGCATTGGGTTGAGAGATATAGAAGTATATAGCAAGTGGTTTATTCATCTTGGTATGCTCATAACCCATCTTGGGGGAAGTATATGCACTTGATACCTATGATTGGGTGGAAAATTGCTCATGCGTAGCAAGTTGCTTGGACTAATTTCCATTAAAATATAACTGCTATATCATTATTTTTGAATATGAAAATCAATGTAGTTTCTATTATGAAAATATCACATTTTGCATGTTATGTGTGATCAAGATTAAATTTGGTCTTGTGCATTTAGTTACCATGAATTTATGATAATCCATGCTTGTTTAATTTTGCTCCATTTTAATTATCACACTTATGCATGAAATCTTATCCTCCTTGGGACCTCCTTGTGAGACTTACTCAATTAATATTACGGGGATATGGTTTTTTAGGGCTAGAATTTGAAAACCTTGTTTTGTTGCTAGTCATCTCGTGGATGGGAATGCTAGGAGGGGATGCCACATCTAAGGTAATGTGGCCTTTGCCATCCTCATGAGACAAATGTTATGCTGACTATAGATCTATACTTGATGCTTAGAGGTGGAGATATGAAAAGGAGATCAATTGCTGAATCAAATTAATATGTATGGGTCGTAATGGGGAGGGATTTCCCTAGGACTTAAATTCTCACGATGAAAAAAAACAATTTGTTCAATAAAAGACATGCAAATCAAGGAACCTACATTTGGCTTGGGATAAAGGGAAATCATTATGACAAATGTGTGATGTCTCATTTGTCCGACCCTCTTCTAAATGCTCATTGTAATTATAATTATTTTGATCTCCATTGAGCAAAGGATCATTGTTAGATTAACAAGACTCTCTCTCCATTATATTAGTCTTAAGTAATATGATTAATATTATTATAATATTTGTTTTAATATCTTAAATTAATTCTGAAAATATTTTATAATTATTTAAAAAAATGTATTTATGATTTATTATGAATGAAATATTTAAAATAACATAATACTAATACATTACAAATAAAAATAAAATCTATAAAAAATAGAAAAAAACATTTTATAATAAAAAAAATTAATAAAACTTTATTTTTACTTTAAAATATAAATTAAGAAAATAAGATCTATATTCATGTATATCCTATGTGAAAATTAAGTAATTTTTTTTTTTTTTTAATTATGATAAAAAAAGTTCATTATTTGAAATGGAATATTTATTTAACAATTGAACATAACTTGGGTGGTTAAGAGAAGAATTGTTATCTTTCCCATTTAATTTCAATTCTTATTTATAACATGATTAGAAATTTTTTATCTTTCCCACTCAATTTTAATTTTTATTTCTAACCTGATAATTAAACTTATACTAGAATCTTCAATAAATAAATTCACCTTATCTCCAATAAAAATATACAAATTGCCAAAAAAACCAAAAAAAATAAAAATATATACAAATTGCAAAAAGACAAACTAACATATACAAGACTACCAACCCCTTTAATTAAATAAAATAATACATTAAAATTAATTACCCATTTAAAAAACCAGACATTAACCCATAACTAATAATTAAATTAAAAATGGAAAAAAAAAAACCATCTAAGATACGTACGTTATCATAAGGCACGGGTCAACAATTAAATAATTTTTTTGGACAGTCTGTATAAAACAACCAAACTGCTATAAAATCAAACGAAGTTCAAATATACTATATTAGCCCAATCTAATTATCAAATTATACAAATCAAACCATATTATCAAATCTTTTATTATAAATTATTCGTGAAAAGATATTATAAATTACGCGCGATGATATTATAATTTTTTTAAAATAATAGAATCCAATCAAGTGCAATGGAAGTAAAGATATTCATTTGCTTTCATGATGTTTTACTTTTCAGGTCCAAAGCTGGGACATTGGCCATCCCTGAAACATTTTTTTTTGTTGTGCATCTCATTCTTTTCTTCCATCAAAAGTCATATTCAAAGGAATATGAAAGTCTTCCTTACTAGTAATGGTCACCATTCTGATGAATTTCCATGAAAACATCTCAGCTTTGCTTTCTGTTCAGGTGATCAATTAGCCTTTTAAATCTTCTTGAGGACTGGCCTAAGTACTTGTTTGAGACAGAAGACTTTGTCATCTGCTCAATCAAATTTCAAGCCACAGCAGATAGAAACTCAGGTGAGTCTTCAAGTGGGCATGTTTTCCTGGTTGATTGTGAATTTCATGTGTCAACTGCACAAACATAATTCAAATGAAACCGTTTTCTGTGAAACTTGCAGGGTGAATGAACTATTGAATAACAAATCTTGGGTAGAAATGTTA
>CBVK0101456214.1:0-11109 GCA_900067695.1 Picea abies | reverse complement strand
CATAGTTTCCAGCACTGTGTTTCAGCATATGTATCAACACTGTGTTTCAACAACTATTCCAACATCTGCATTCCAGCATTCTGCATTCCAGCATTCTGTGTTCCAGCATCTATGTTCCAGCATCTACGTTCCAGCATTCTATGTTCCAGCATCTGTGTTCTAGCATCTGTGTTCCAGCATTCTGTGTTCCAGCATCTGTGTTTCATCATCTGTGATTCAGCATCTCTTGTGCGTGCTCCATAACCAACCGATTGCCATCAATGACAACCTTGACCGTCTGCGTCATCTTTGCTATAGCCATATTTCCAACACAAGCATGGATAAAAACCCCCAACAGATGGTTCCGTTGTCGGGACTTGAAAGTCTTGTCATGAATGATGAAGGTGAGAAATGAGGTGGTATCCCACTAAGGAGGAAATTCAAGACTTATTAGAGGAAAAAGAAAATGAGTTTTCCCTGTGAGAGACTCAAGGATTGAGAGTGAATGAAAAACAATGGAAAGACATGTATCTCTACTTGGATATGCATGAGATTTTCTTTGTTGAATTTCCTTGTCTATTGCATCAAGGGATAAAAAGGAAAGTTGCTACCAATTTTTTGGTGTGGTCATTGGAGCCAATGGCTTGGGATCTAACCAGGCTTGAAGAACTGAAAGTGATAGATAAAAAGTGGACTCGGGTTATCGACTTCTAGTTTTCTCAAGTAAAAGAAGGATACCTTATTTAATTCACCAAGGAATACACTGACTCGTTCAGTGAGGCTGAAAGAAAGTTTGTTGAGGGACTAAGAAGGAGAATGTTGGAAGAAATTCCACTTTGGATAGAAATGTTGTTTTTTGAGAAGGGGATAATGCGCTAGGAACCCGATCAAATGACAAAGTAAACTCCCCTAACGCGGGGGGAGAGGGGGTGGTTTTTGCAAATATGGGGGGAAATAATAAAAGAGAGAGAATGGATCCATTGAGGATGATCCCGAAAACCCAAAATTGTCGAGATGAGGTGAGGTATGGAGTGGACCCAAAAGAGCAAAGGAGAAAAAGAGTCGAGAGGTACACAAGAAAAGTTGAGATAAGACGAAGAGCGGAAGAGAGAGATAGAAAAGAATTAGCTAGGGGCATGCGACGAGGGGTTGGGTCCAAGATGAAGAGAAAAGTGACCGCACCAGGTGGTAGTGTGGGAGAGTATGTTATGCCAGGGTGGAGCACAGATGAGGATAGGTTTGCAAAGAGGCATGGCATAGAGAAGATGGTGTCTAGTAGGGATACCAGTAGTGATACTAGTGCAGACCTGGGTGACGAAGTCCACACCCCTTGGTTGTTTCAGAGTGTTGCAACCTTAGAAGAAGATGAAGCGTAGAGCAGTGGTGCACTAATAAGAAGAGAGGATGGTGCGTAGAGCAGTAGTGCATTGTTTGGAGAGGGCGATTACGTTCGAAGTGGCAGTGCGAAAATCAGACTAGGAGACAAAGCATGGATTTATAGTGTCCAGGTCAGCTCGGGAGACAGAGTGCACATTTGCGATGTGCAACTAAGACAAGAAGGTAGGGCAGAGGGTGATGGTGCACCAAAAGAAGATGAATATGGAGGCTCCCCTAGTGGTAGGGGAGAAGAATTGATAATAGTAGATGGTCTTGCGTAACTGCAAGTAGATAACTCTATGGGTCACCTCGTGAGAAGTTTCAGAAGAAGATGGACTTACCCCACCTTTTGTATCACCCCCCTTATGTATTTTTAATCCAGAATAAAACACAACATATAGTGAAGAGATTGGAGTAGAAGAAAGAGAATAAGAAGAGAGAAGAGAAAAGACAAGTGAAGAAGAAGGTGAAGTCAACAATATTTTACCCCAAGCAATAGTGGTGTGGAAAAATCAAGCCCCAAGAAGACAGAGAAGAGGAGCTAGCTCAATTTTGAAGATGGTGAATCAATACAGTACACTGAGACTACCTATGTTCCATGGAACGGGTAAGGATGATGCATAGTAACATTGGTTTACCTGCAAAGAAATCTGGTATGTAAAGAGAATTATAGATGAAGAAGCTAAAATTGCGCAACTAGAGACCACGTTCAGACACAAAGTCCTGATGTGGTACCTGAAGTATAAGGCTACTACACCAGCACGACAGGAAATGTCCATGACCGATATTAAGCAAGATCTACTAAGGGAGTTTCAATGACCGATATTAAGCAAGATCTACTAAGGGAGTTTCAGAAACATAAGTTAGAATCCTAATGCCTTAAATAAATCAAAGAGATCAAACAGAAGGAAGGAAAAACCATTTGGGACTATGACTAGCGGTTTAAAATCTTGTTGGATAGGAGATCGGAAGAGCACACGTCTGTGCAACACAGAGAATGGTTCATTGTGGGGTTACTCCCCCATATTTGAGTCTCACTTACCCAATAAAAGAGGATGACTCAGGCAAAGGCAATTGAAATTGTGATGAACTTGGAAGCTACACTTGGAGGTGCAGAGACATCGGTCGAGTTGGTGCAAGTTTAGTCCCAATTGGCCAACCTAATTATCCAACTCCAAGACATGGTAAAGAATAAAGTTGTGTGCGAGCACATATGGTGTGCTACATGTCACTCTGAGGGGCATCCCCGAGATGAGTGCCTTGTCCTTTAAAACTATGTGGTGACAGGCGCGCCAAGTCCATTTCCATCTGGACTATCAGAATGGTGTGAGATATGAAGATAGTGGTGCCATGTGCCACCCTGTTGTCCCACCTTGTAGAAGTATTGGATGATGATTCACACTCCATTCTGTGAGTTCTATAAATATTTCATCCACAATGTTAATATTTTCTTCTCACTCCAGTTAATGCAAGATAACACCCATGATGCATTCCAGGAACAAGAGGAGCAGAAAGGTGGTGAGCGTAGTGGCGCAGAAAGAGGTAGATACCAAGGAGGTCCCCGAGGTAGATATGGGCGTGATCATGACTACGGATATGGAGCAGGGGGAGATAGAACCCCCACATGTTTCAATTGCGGTGAGATTAGTCATGTCTCATGATTTTGTACCAAACCATACGTGCTCTGTGCATATTTCTACAACCCTGAGCATGTCACTAAAGATTTTCCCAACTTACTAAATAAGTGGGAGGACAAGAAGACTAAATGTAACATGGTGCATGTCGAGCCACACAAGAACAAGAAGAAGAATGAGGAGGTTGGCATTCGGGTAGTAATCCATGGAGGGCAGAAGACAAGAATAGACTTCAAGCATGGTGAAGGTTCGGTACAAAATTCATATGACAAGATAAGGAGGGCACCTCATCCACCTCTAAATTTTGATGTTGCTCAGTAGAAGCAATTTCTGCGCAATGTGCAGAGAGCACTAGAAGAAGAAAGAGCATGCAAGGAGTTGCAATGTGTGACTTATAATTCAATTGAAGAGGCTTGGATCTGGGAGGAAGTGAAAAGGGTGATAAAAATGTCACTAGAAGAGGCTCAAATTCATGAAGAAGTGCAACATGTGATGCAAAGGTCATTGGAAGAGGCTCATGCGCACAAAAAATTGCAACACACAACGCATAGATTGTTGGAGGAGGCTCGCATGCGCAAAGAGATCCAATGCACAACACAACAATTGATAGAGGAGGCTCGAAGACAGACTGAGTTTCGGCATGTTGAGCATAAGAAATTCAAAGAACAACACAAGAGGAATTGCAACGTCCAGTGCACGTAGAAGTCTTACAGGAACTGAGTCGCAAGGAAGCATCTGAAGACCAAGTAAGTTCTTTAGGAAGCATCTGAAGACCAAGTAAGTTCTTTCTTGTGTTGTTGTCTGCACCTATTAAATGATCTAGAAGTTACAATTAAGTTAACTCAGATGTTATCTACTTGCATGAAATAACAAGGAGTGGAGGCTACCATATCCGCTTCCCTGCCAAAAAGAGATGTGTGTTAGGTCAACAAGAAAAAGTGCATTAGCCGAGAATTTAAGATGACAACAGAGCTTGGTGGCTACGACATGGATGGAGTCATGTTGGATCTGGCATTCAATGTGAACATTTTGCCAAAGAAATCTTGGGAAGTGACGGGTAAGCCTAAGTTGGTCTAGTCTCCCATCCAACTCTGATTGGCCAATCAATACAAGATCTACCCGATAGGTCTCCTAGAGCAAGTAGAAGTCAACATAGAAGGGGTGAAAAGAAAGTTCGACTTTGAGGTCATTGAGATTATGAATGAATCTGATCCATACCGGACATTATTGGGTATTGACTAGGACTTTGACAATAATGTAGTGCTAAAATTGAAGAAGCGACATATGTCCTTTGAAACAGATACCCTATGCGTAGTTGTGCCATTGGATCCATATGAAGGTGACCGATATAATGAGCTCGTGGATGAGGATGCGCGGAGCTCGGTCATTGAAAATATTTATAAGATCATGGGGCACAGGGAGGACTACATCAAACCCTCCATGGACGGAGATTTAAGATGGAGAAGCTCAAGTCTTATGACACACATTATGATGATGCCATGGAGAGGTTACAAAACAATCTCTATGAAGTTTCCACTCATAGATCCACGGGGATAACAAAAGTAGTGTGATGGATAGGGTCTAAACTATATGATGCCCCGCAATTTGATGTGACGAGGCCAGTGGAAACATTCCTTATACATATGGAGAAAACCATTCCCACAGAGCAGAGACTTCAAACCATGGATGCAGTGGTTCAAGGAACACCCACACAGTGGTGGGTGACCCAATGCCTGAATATTCAGAGCTAGGCATAGATAGTAGAGTTCATAAAGGTTCAATTTCATCCCATCATTGACTTCGAGCTAGCCAATCGATACAAGGGAACTAAGGATCCCAGGAACACTTTTCTTTTTATGAATGACATTGGACATCTAAGAACATTCCTCGAGCCCAATGGGTCCATCGATTTTTCCACACAATGGACATGATCCATAGAAGTTGGTAAATTCAGGAGGAACTCAGGAGGCAAAGAGTTCAGTGGACCCATATGAGTTCCCAGTTTCCTTCAACCTTTTGTTTCATCATAGAATATCTGTCTCACAAAGAGGTGCTTCACGGGATTAAGGACTTCATTTTCCATTGGCAACAAAGAGGTGCTTCACGGGATTAAGGACTTCATTTTCCATTGGCAACCAAAGAGCACGACCCCTAGGGTGGTCTGCTCATACCATCAGTCTGTGGTAAAATTGAAAGAAGTCGTACATTGTTGGAATATTGATGTGGACAATATTGATGATGATGACCCCCACAACATCTAGATCAAAGAATCAGAAGGAGAAGGCACACTAAAGGGAAAGGCAGCAAAGACAATCACACCAGACTATAATGTCCCAATAAAAAACAAGAAACACAATATTAGCACTAAGGAAGCACCTACGATGACCATTTTTGGAGACTATTAGGATAAGGAGACAATCACTCATGTTGTTGGCCTCCTTATGGAGTATGAGGACTTGTTCCCTAGGATTTTTTCTGAATTGAAGGGCATTCTAGGCTCATTGGGAGCTATGAAGATTCAAATCAAAGTAGATGCTAAACCAGTCAAGAGAAGGCCCTCTATCTTAAATCCTAAGTATAAAGAAAAGGTGTGCAAAGAACTAGATAGAATGTTGGATTCTTGTATCATTGTCTCGATAGAATAATCTGATTGGATTAGTCCTATGGTTGTGAAATTGAAGAATATTGGGGAAATTCACATATGTGTCAATCTAAGGAGTCTGTACGTAGGTTGCATCCATGGCCCTTTCTCGACACCCTTCACAGATGAGGTGTTGGAAAATGTTTGTGGCTAAGAATCCTACTCATTCACAAATGGCTTCTCAGGATATCATCAAGTTTGGATCGCAGAGGAAGATCAGGCGAAAACCATATTTGTGACTGAGTGGTGGTCATTCACATACACAATCATGCCCTTTGGCTTGGAAAATGCCCCTGCAATGTTTTCTTGGATAGTGGTCATAGCCTTCAAGGAATTTATCCACAAGTTCCTTGAAGTATACTTGGATGATTGGTCTGTGTTCAGTCTGTTAAAAGATCATATGCAAGCTCTTTAACTAATGTTGGATCGATGCCGCCAGCTACATATCTCTTTGAATTTAAAGAAGTGCATCTTTTATACACCCTTTGTTATATTTTGGGCCACGCCATGTGCAAAGACGGATTGTTGGTAGACCCAGCTAAGATTGTCGCAATCTTAGAAATGTTGGCGCCCACTTTAGTTTGATAAATGCGTGCAACATTGGGACATACAAGATACTACCGACATTTCATCCAGAATTATGCTCAAATTGCAACTCCATTGGAATTGCACAAGGATATTAAGTACGAGTGAACGACAGAATGTCTGCAAGCCTTCGATGCCCTCAAAGAAAAACTAGTTACTATGCCCATTTTGATTTTCCTTGATTAGTCGAAGCTCTTCCATGTCCACGTCGATGCTTCGTCCATTGCACTAGGCATCGTTATTGCACAACTAGGGGAGGGAAACATCAATCATCCAGTCTATTTTTCCAACCAGAAGTTGTTCGATGTCGAAAATAATTATACTACAACCAAGGGACTAGGCATGGCCACGGTATATGCCTTGCAAAAATTTCACCACTACTTGTTGGGGTCAGCTTTCAAATTATTTATTGATAATTCCACCCTCAAGTATTTGTCCAACAAATTAGTGCTCGGTGACAAAAGTTATCATTGGTTGTTGTTGTTTCAATAATTTAAGTTTGAAGTTGTTGTTAAGTCTGGAAAACACAATGTTGGACCATATGATATGTTGTGTATTCAGATTGGGGAAGCTGTTGTGAGCCTTGATGATGAACTCTCGGATGCGTAGCTCTACCAAGCCGAAGTCGTACCTGACCAATCAGATGAAATAGTAAAAATCCTCATCACTAACCAAGCTCCCATCGACTATACTCCTGCACAATGTTGACAACTGGTGACAAGTAGTGTTGATTATCAGTTGATTGCCACCCAATTGTATAAGTTGGGTGCATATGGCATCCTACATCATTGTTCTTTACAACACGAATAAGACACCCTCCTATACGAGGTACATGAAGGTATTGTTGGAGGCCACAATGCTAGTGCGGCTACCATGTGCAAGGTCCTATGTGCAAGGCTTTAGTGGCCCTTTCTCTTCACATACTCTAAAGACTAATGCAAACACTGCGACATATGTCAACATGTTGGAAAGCCCTGTTGTAAAGATGAGCTCCCATTATTCCCTATGATTCACTTTAGTCCTTCAAAAAATGGGAAATAGATTTTGTTAGGCCCATCAGTCCTCCCGCGCGTCGCACAGGAGCACGCTACATCATTACTGCGACCAAATACCTTACAAGGTGGGATGATGCGGCACCATTCAACATAAACAACAATGTTCTTTATCTGTGAGAATATCATCACCCAATTCAGATGTCCAAAGGTGTGGATGAGTGACCAGGGGTCACATTTTATGAATGAAATTGTTTAACAACTCACCTAGGAATTCATGATCCATCATCAGAAGAGCACCCCTTATCACCCTTAACCAAACGGTACAATGGAAGCTTGAAACAAAATTTTAGGACATGCTCCAACAAATTTTTTCATTGTGTAGTATGATGACTGGGATCAAGGTATCCTCATGGTCCTATGGGTTTATCGAACCACATGCAAAAGTTTTATGGCTTGCGCACACCATTCTGACTTGTCTATGGAAAAGAAGCAGTCATGCTGCTAAAATTTGTTGTTCCTAGACTCAGGATCACCCTCGCCACCCAGATGACCAATGATCAGTCTCTTCAGCACATGTTAGATAAGCTAATGGAACTCAAAGAAGACCGTCTGATGGCCAATTTCAGTCAAGTTGTTGAGAAATAATGACAGAAGGCCTGGCACAATTGGAGCATTTGCGAGAAACTTCTCCATCCTAGTTGTTTGGTATTATTATATGACATAAAATATTTACACCATCCAGGAAAGCTTCGCGTGCAATGGTTGGGTCCTTTCCAACTAATCTACATTAGTGAAGCATGTGTTGCCAAGTTGGCAACCCTACAAGGTTAGCCACTTAAGGGACTCATTAATGGCGGCATGTTGAAGTTTTACTATGGCCCGCGGGGGGCCACAACTATTTAAATTTCCAATTTAAGTTTTGAAAAGATGTAGAATAGATTTAGTGTAGGGTGTACAACAAGTAGCATCTCTCATAATCGACATAAATTACCTTTTTGAACAACACAACAATCACATCAGTCAAGCATATGGACGGGTGTGAGTTATAGTTTGAGCAGGTTTCTAGATTTCCAAATCCAGTTGATGCTCTGACATAGCTACAAGGTACGGTTCCAATCTGACAATTCATGAGGGTATTTGAAGAGTTTCATGGCGATTCAATGCATTGAAAGGGAAAGTAATCCAAGTTGGGAAGTTTACATATTCCATGAGTACAATAATTTTGTTCTACCACCCCTCTCCCCTAGAAGCATCTTCAATATAGTGGGTTGGGCATATCAATCTTCCCATGAGCTAAATTGCGCTGCCACTTTCTACTTGTTCTCCAAGCTAATCCCCATCGATCATTCTTCCTCCCCTCCACCCTATTGCTCACACTCTTCTCTCTATATATATCATCCCTCCAACGCTCTTGTTGGAGTATTTCTCCACATCCCTTGCCTTTCTCTTGACTTCCTCGCTACCCTATCATGGCATGGGTTAGCAAAATGTCCATACACTATTATTTTGGGTTCACCCAAACAGTTTCAGTACTGGCTCTTCAGTCTTTATGTTGAATGTCAGTCTGTTATCAACTGTTTGGTCGTGGTCCCTCCTTTTTCTTTCCTACCCAGTACCAACGCTGCCCATCATAGTTCCTTGAACTCTGTTTCTTACTCATGGTGGTTCACTAGTGATCTCAACACATAGCTACATAAACAACTGCCATGCATCATCCACTTTGTGCCCATCATAGTTCCTTGAACTCTGTTTCTTACTCATGGTGGTTCACTAGTGATCTCAACACATAGCTACATAAACAACTGCCATGCATCATCCACTTTGTTGATAGGAAGGTGCCCCCTTCAATGGCTCGCCAGAAGCCCTGCTTTTATCCATCGTCATGGGACCTCCTTCAGTAGCAGCGAGGTCAAACTACTTCCATCTATCCAACCGCATTGCTACTACCCCCCTTCTCACATCTCTCCATTGAACCTCAACCCTCCAGAAGAAGAATGGTCAAGGCTCTCTACTCAGCTTGGTCCAAACATAACAAATAAACATGCAAATAATGATGCTCTCTCTTGAGGCAACCCAACTTCTTATTCATGGTTGGTGTTTTATGGTGGGATTTAAACAAATCCCTCATTCACCTCCACAGACACCAGAAAAGGTTCTAGGTCGATAATCTAACTGCATGCACTTCAACTCCATATTTCACCATGCATCCTGCTTGATCCATCCTAGGACCTCGGTCAGATTGCTACTACAACCTGAATAGATGATTTGTTCTTACTCATGCCAGGATGTAATCACAACGTGTTTTGAATAACGATGATTGGATATTACTCCAACTATTCGCCTTACAAACTTATATCAGTTGACTTGAGGGCAAGCCAGATAATAATAGTGGGGGCATGTTCGCACCGAAAATTTTGGGTTTAGTTTTGCCCGCGCACACAAACAAATTTGTGTGCGCTCATTCCATAGTTTTTCATGCACCTAAGGAAATGTGCAAGGAACGACATAAAGTGCACACTAGATCAAGTTTTGTCAGGTGTGCGCCAAACCCATAGTCGACCAAGTGCTCGTTGGTCCAAGTTTTGTCAGTTGTGCCAAAAACCACGAAGATGCTCGCTAGAATCAAGAAATGAATCATCGAGAAATCTCTCCGAATGATTATTTCCAGAGGCATATGTGGATGTGGGACGGCCTGAGGATGAGATGGCTAGGCAGTTAAGATTTCCATTAATTCAGGAATTCTACATGGAGCGTTGGTAGACACCATACGAGTGCGAGGTATTTTCGTCGAGTAAATGAGTGGAATAGAGTAGAACGAGACAACACTCCCCTGCAACGAAAGCTATAAAAGGAAGCACTAATACCAGAAATAGAGCTAGCTAGTGAGACTAATGCAATATTGAGGAAGAGAGATTGTTGGCACAGGGACAGACCAAGGGTTCAACGCTTCAACAATGCACCAACAAAACCCTAACTATCGACCTTTTCGGTAACACATGTGAAGCAGATGAAGTCTAGATCGGAAGAGCACAAGACTATCGACCTTTTCGGTAACACATGTGAAGCAGATGAAGTCTCACCCGAGGTAGAGGTAGGGGGGTTGTTGGACTCAGGTGTCTACAACTAAGCTGGGACACAGATCTGTGATTACAATACTTAACAGAACACTTAAACAATGATATGCATTAGTTCTTGAATATCATTCACATCGCCGATCAAACTCTTAATACAGATCAACGTAGTACAATAAAGATCAAGTACTTCCCATTACTTAGCAAATAGCATTAGATCAGATCTAGCATCCAACCAAATCATTAATCATTAAGCTACAACATCATATGCATTCATTATACATAACATAAACAACACTAAGCAAATAATCACATAATCAACATCACACAAAGCACATCAAACAACACTAAGCAAATAATCACATAATCAACATCACACAAAGCACATCAGGACACAGGATATGCGTGGTTCACCCCGGTGTGGGGCTGTGTCCACCAACTTCTTCTTCTTCTTTATTAGTCTGCAATCTCTTACATGCGTTTGCTCCTGTGCACAAAGCCACAGAGCCAAGCCTTGCACTGGACAAGTGATGTGCGCACAATGCACTAGATCCACCTTCCTCAAAATCAGGTCAAGGCACAGAGCCAAATCCTCAATAGCACAGAGCACTTACATACAACGTTTGTGCACAAATCAACTTACAACACACTTGCACTTAGCTCTGCAAGCCCTTAACACATTCTTGCACAAAGCCAAATACAAGTCGTCATGCACTAAGCCACACTACTTCTTTCATCGCCTAGCTACTTATTTATATCATTACAAAAAGGCCTAATCATGGGTAAACCCATGGGCCAACATCCCTTAACCCATTACATAAACCCTA
>CBVK0101456201.1:0-11477 GCA_900067695.1 Picea abies | reverse complement strand
TATATATATATATATATATATATATATATATATATATATATATATAATTGTGTATATGTTCCTATTGGCCATGATGGACTTATTTCTTTGATTATTTTTCAACTACTGTAAAAAATTAAATACTTTAGAAAGAAACATATATAAATAGAATGTATGTAAATATTATACTATTATGCTGAGAACGGGTGGGAAAAGAATAAAAATATGAATTACATTTTTTTATCTATTAACACAAAAACATAGTTGATACAAAAGATCTAATAATGTTTGAAAAGTTACATTTATTACATTCTTTAGGTCACTGAACAAATAGTACACATGGGGGTTCCATAGACCCAAGAACTCCATAACTAGTTTTAAACAGAGTTTTAAAACAACCTACATAGAAACAGTCTATATTTGAAGTGAATATGTGCATGGACCGATGAAGAAAGATTATGGAACTCGAATACCTTTTGGTGGCAGGAAGATTCTTTCACCAAATGCATTGTTATTCCCAACCTACAAGAGAATTAATGTGAAGGTGTTAATAACTTCACTAGTATTCAAGTTATTAAATAATGAGATAAAAAAAATAATTCAAAGATGCAACTTATCTTGGATCCCGATGAATATTAGATTGTCTTTGTTTACCTTTGCAAAGTAGTTGATCCATGATTCAAGAGGAGGAGGAGTGGGTCCATTACCCTTTGATGGGTTCCCTCGCAAATAAAAAGGGACCCATCATCAATTTATATCCATGCATAAAATTTCACTTGTGAAATTAAATAAAGAATAATAGACAAATAAATAAAGTTATGTTGCTTCATCATTCTTGTACATGTCCTATAAAATCCTTAGAATATAAAATAAAGAGAACGGTTATAAAACGAAAGGTATAGATTGTAACCAGAGAAGAAATGTAAGATCTTGCTCTTACGAGAACAAGATATTGACTCAATCTTTGAGGACACTTGCATGTAAGTGATCCGGTTATAATACATGGATACTTGTTTCGATTATGGATTTTTATGATGATTTTGATGGTTGTGATTTATTTTCATTTGATATATATGTATTGATAAATGATATTGATGAGTTTACATGAGTGTGCAGGACACATGATAGATTTTGGATGCCGTTGGTATCAATGGACCTCCTTGGACTCTGGATTGAGTTAGGGAGTGGATTTTGTTTTGTTTGAGTATTCCATTGTACGTATATGTTCCAGATGATTTATTTAGTATTATTAAGTATATGGATAGGTGACATTGTTTTGTTAGTGAATGTAGGCTGATGAATGATTTCTAATATGACTCACATAAGGAGTAAAGGTACCATGCACAAAAACCAGATATTGAGGGAGAGGTGTGGCAACATCCCTGTCACAGCCTACTAGCACTCCCATTATGGTTCAAATTGTAGGTTAACGATTACCTAGCTCGAGAGGTCCATGTTGTTGTGAGGGTAGACTCAAACAATATCTCATGAATATTATAAGGGGCACACAATAAGGTGGATTCCTTATTCCTTAGAAGCCATTATTCTCTCACAAGGTCGACTGAATGGAGTGTTGACTCCAAGGGTTGGAAAACTACCAAAAATAGTCAAAGGTGAGTGGCACCCTTGGAGCATGGAGTTGCGTCTTGAAGGGCATGTTGCATAATTAAATCAATGAATCTAGGTAGCCTAGAAAACCTTGAGAGAATAATTAAACCTTAAAAAATCTTTAGGTCTTGCCGGATTTAATTAATTATTTAAAGAATGAATTTATTGATTATAAATTCCAAATGAAAGTCTAAGCCTATTCAAAAATTAGTCCTATGTCTAAGTTCTTATAAGGAGACTAAACTAAATTATTAACTAAATTAAAAAGGAATGAGGTAAATAAATTCAAAAATTAAGTAAAATGATTAAATTTAAAGAATGGATATAATACACATATGTGCAAGAAAATACCAAATTGGAATTTAAGATATGAAAGGAATAAAGCATGAGATATTGTGTGTGCTAGAATGGTATCTAGAGTCTAACTACCACTAGTTTAACTAGAAGAAGACTCTTATTTTAACTCAACTCAGATTTAGTAAGGCATCAGTCATTAAATAAGAATCTGGGGAATTAAGAGACAACTAGGAGCGATTTAAAGAGCGCATTTAGGAAAGGTGAGGAAAATTAAATTTTAATTAAAATATAATATGTAATTACTTGTGCAACTTGGGGAGAGGGTGACAAGTGTAAGGCAGAATAATCATAATTTTATTTAATTAAAAACCAAACTAATTGTGCAAGTGGGGATGTTTCGTTTAGGAAAATCCTATAAAGCAAATGGTCTAGATGGAAAAAGGGAGGAGACTGGTTATTGGTAAAGTTATGCTTCCGAATTATTTTTGATTGGTTTTTCTTGTGAGAGTTGGGATAACAATCTTGGGATAGAGTGGTAGCTTTACCTTGCAAGGAAATATTGGAGCTGGAGTATTTATGGTTTGTGTGTGTGGCCCCTTTGTGACTTAGGGCACTGAGGGAGAAGAAGAGTACCCCTAGCGTTGGATGGGAGGTATCGGTGAAGTCTCAATGATTAGCAAGAGAAAGGTTGGAAGGAGTTCCATCATCAAAGAACACCTTAGATTCCTTCATTGTCAATCATGGTATTTTTATTATGATTTTTATTTGTAATAGATTATATTATAGATATAGTTAGAAATTTTTGTAAACTACATTGGAATTTTTTATATCAAAATGGTAAGTTTATTGATGTTCATGTACCATGGAAGGTGAATTTTTCTAGCATTACTACCATTTCAATCTCAAACTAATGTATGTGAATTTTTTATTCATTGATTTTCTTGTTACAATCCAATGGATTTATGCTTTGAATCGCTGCTAGTAGTTCATATCCAAAATACAAAATTGTTTCAGTTGCTGCCATTGAATGGCATTTCAAAATTTTTAATTTAATTATTGTTGTTAAATTTTCAATTGATGTAGCAAAATGGTTTAAGAATTATAGATCGAAAAGAATGTCTTGTTATGTTTGGGTGTGGGTGAAATTTTTGAAGACCATCTCTAGTTTTCATTGCCATATGTGTTATGGAGAATATTGAAATTCCTTCATAACCCATAGTGCAGAAGGAGGAGTTGTTCCACGACCAAAAATAAAATCCTACCCAACTCTGAAGAATGGAGAAGCTTGCGAGTACCACAATTATAAACCACTGGGTGTCTCCTTTTCCTTCGAGAATTCCATTTTGAATGCAGCCCATGTCTACAATGACATGCATGGATTCTCTGTATACAAGGGAGACTTTCCTCTTGGTCTCAGTAAATTGTCATCTCTTCATTTCCATTTTCTTTCTGCATTTTTTTTATGCTTGGAATGACTTAAAATCTCATAGCTAAAAACTACACACGTTTTAGATTTTAACTTCCTTTATGTTGATATCTTAACTTTCTTTATATGGATATATTTTTGGAAGGAGAGGGTAGGTCCTAGAATATGTCTACTTTCATGTAGAGCCAAGTTAGGACTGCACTGATAATTGCACCTGTGCTAGTTGGGGTAGACTTCCACTGGCCCACTGTAGACCACATCCATGTCCACTAAAATTTTTGGCAGGCCTTAAGGAGAATATCGACCAGGCTTCTTAGTTAATATGTACTTGTTGGAATCATCTCCCAGTGCTATGAGTTCAATCGCTACATCCAGGTGCACCATGGCTACTTGAAGTGCCAACTAAAACCAATGGAAATGAAACCTGGTCAATATTGTCTTCCTAAAGAGAACATCGGATGGGTATGCTTGGTTCTGTACTGAATGTTTCATTTAATACAAAAATGATTTCATTGAGAAATCATGGTTTCCATTTGCAAAAGTCTTGAGGTTGATGGCCTTAAATGTTTGGAATTTTCGTACAAATTTTTCTAGATGATAACCTCTCGGTCGTAAATGCCTTGCCTTAATAGCCACTATTGAAATATTTCAAAAATATCATTAGATTATTCTAGAAAGGCAATGAGATTGAAATTATTAACCAACAAAAGTTTTTGGGAGATGTATGCAAATTGATGTTTCCAATCAACCAGATCAAAGTCTCCACCAATAGTCCATTTTTATACTGGTATAGATTGGGTCATCTGTTCTTAGAGATGAATTCGCCCCACTTTGCATCATTGTGGCCATAGATAGATAAAAAACTCTTTTCTATTCCAACTAAGAGGATTGTTAACTGCACTTGACACAATAGTCCTAACCCTTATCCAAAATTAATGGATCTAGCTAGTGAACAATAGAATATTCTACAATGTGCACCCCCTCTTTGTCTATCGTGACTTGTAGACCATAAATCAGCCTTCCATACTCATATAATTCAATAGATCCTAAAATTAGTCTCCTGAAGGAAATATACATTTGGCTTAGAAAGTTGGTTCATGTTCTTCACAAGAGATATTCTCCCCCCACCCAAGGTACTGGTCACAATTCTAGGATATGGTGTTGATATTCATGGGAAATCCTTGCCAAGTCCCTGCTCAAGGGATGAAAATGCATTATTGGTTCTAAAACCCTGCTCATCCCAATCTATAAGTGTTAAATATTTGGATTTAGCACCCATTTTGTTGTCCTCCAATCCAACAACAGGTGGGTCATTGGCATGTTGATCATGGCTTAGTTGTGTGCTCTAGTTATTCTTTGCTTAACTTATATGTCTTTAAGGTGTGTAAGAAATTTGGAGGCACTTTTGAGAAATGAATATAAGAAAAATTGTGTACAAGGGAGGCTTTATGAGAAAACATAGTGAGGTCAATGAAAGAAGTACTACACCAAAAGAAGAAAGACCACAAATAAGTTGATGCATTAATTGTCAGAGAAATGGGCATTTTGGATGAAATTTCCATGAAATGTGGATGAGCAAATGTTGTGGATTTTGCAAAACATAAAAAAATGATAGAACAAAATAGTGAAATAATAATTAAGAAAGTTAACATAAGGAAACATGACACACGAATTTTGTATTGGGAGCCTGCACCATGAGGGCACTTGATGATTTTAGAAGGTAAGCATAGAGAAACTTTTACTGTGATAATAAAAGAATAAATGGAAACCTAATAGAACAATTTATGAGCTTTCAATAGTGTTGTACTTCTAACTAAACCTTGTAGTGCCTCAAAAGGTTCAACGTGAAAAGAAAATGATGGCAACATTGTTTCCAAAGAAGTCCTAAAGTCATCTAGTCTCATATGTAGCTAAGGACAACAATATTCCAAGATTTGATCTCAAATCAAACATGATTTCTATTCATTCCAAGAGTAGGAAGGTGACAAATGGTGGTATGTCTAAGGAACCGTGAATTGCAATAAGTTAACAATCATCATCTTTGATATGATAGCCTAAATTCAAGTATATGAATTGCTTAACGTGGCAATAAATTAACGTGGCAATAAAGAAGGGAAGACAGGATGAAGTTTGTTTCGAAAATTCATGGTGTGATGGATTTATAAGAATGAATCAATGGATTTGATCTTATAAATGGATTTCCGTGCAAGTCTCTTTGGGATTGATTATGGTTATTAAATTATGTTGTGATGCTTTTCACTTATCTTAACTTTCGTTAAAAAAGTAAATATTTACCTCTTTTGTAACCACTTTTGTTGTTGTAACGAAGGAGTCGTTTCAAGAAACTTGAAAAAGAATAGTCAACAAAGAGGTAGTGACAACAAGAAAAAAAGATACTAGTTTGTCCTCAACATAGTACTTTTTATAGAATAACCATAAAAAGAATTACCTAGCAGTATTTACCAAAATCCTGTATAGAGGACCAAAAGAACGGAAGGAATTTTACTGTGACAAAGTCAACAAATTAAAACAGAGCACACAATTGTTCTCATATCACATAGATATAATTCTGACAAGGATAAGGATTACGATAAAGAAATTATTGCATTAATGAGTAATTACAGAGGCGCACAAGACGCGACTTGGATATATATATATATATATATATACGAGTAATGATCACAACAAGGAAATTGTTAAATCGAAAAGTATTTACAGAGACGCAAGGATACGATTGGAGTACATAATCACGATAAGAACTTAATCAGTTTGTTAAGACTTACTAATGCAGAAAAAATTCATCCAAATCCCTAAAACAACATTGTATCGTGCATACAACTGAAGATATGGTGAATAAGAACGAATCTAGGGCGCAACAAATAATATTTAACCGTTAACAGAGATAGAGAGTTACGATTTCACTCAACAAGTTCTGGATTTAAGGAATATAATAACGAGTGAATACATACAAAGAATTATGGTTTCATTTAAATTAAAATTAAAGTTTTTTCAACCTTGCTATACAAATAGACATAGAGATTGAATAGGAACTAAACATAAAAAGAATAAACTTTCCATACAGTAACTAACTTATTAAATACAAGAGGCTTCGTGGACTATAGCCAAGTCCTGGAAGGGAAAGAAATTTAACACCTTAATTGCATTCAGTATCGACCTTCACTTGGGGTTTTGTATTTACAATGTATCAAGGATGAGGATTATTGCACAGAACTTTTTGGAAAAATGGTTGCGAGGTGTAACGACCTCAACCTAAACCAAAATGATTAACAAGAAACACAAAGGGTTTAGTATGGCAGTGTTTCACAGTGAATCCTGACTTCGAGATTGGCTGGGAGAAAATACAGAAGGATACGGGCTGGAGGAATTATAGTCAACAAGGAATAAAACACAGTAACCCTATCTCTTACTGCCAAACCCGATTGATAAAAATTAAAGATTCAATATAGAAAACAAATGAAGCCTTATCATAGTGGAACCTGGAACACAACGTATACAGAGGGTGTCGATATGTGGTTCTAACCTTTAGACCAAAGAAAAGCACAAGTAACGCGACATGGAAACCCATATAATGCATTTACACTCGAGGATGCATTACAAAAGAAAAATCATTACAAAGAGAAGGTATGGAACCCTAAACCCATTAAAAATGTTTACAGAGCATGTGGTTACTCATTCGTTCTTGTGGAGAAACGTTGTCAGCACACGCTTACCACCATTTTTCTACACCAGGGCCGAGCATTATCAAGAACCACCGGACGCGAGGAATAACACAGTGAAGGGGAAAATGTGAATGAGATCAGAGAGGCAACTATAGGAAGTGAAATGATATGTCGAGCCCCTGGTTAGTAGGTAATATATACTGCTACGCCACCCCACACACTACCATGTGATTCTGACTAAGTGGAGAGCCTGCATTCGACGAGTTCCTATAGTGACACGACACAGAGTACTGGACAGGTTCTATCACCATTAATGGATTGTCATAAACTTAAACACCTACAGGATATGATGGCCTAGGTCAAGGTATGACTTGGCACGCACATCAACATGAGTATCGAACCACTTTAAGGCTATATGGTATGTGTATAATCCTACTTCGAGTGGAAACAAAAATAGTATTGCATAGGGTTTTAAACTTGGACCATGGGTTCATAGTATACATGGGTCTTGTACAACATAGGATTGGATTACATAGTAGGTTTTTAATCGGTAGCGTGCATACTAGGGACATATTCATTCATGTCTCCTAGCCTAATAAGTTTTGTTATATTATAATATGATTGTTATAATATTGTAGTATGGTAAGTGTTATGGGTATGGTGTAACCCTAGCACATAGATTAGGTCCACTAGTGTTTTAACCTTGGTGATAAGGGTTACATCGTGCAAGTTTGTTATAACATAGTTTGTTACATTATTGTAGTTTTTTATTAGCAAGGTTGCATGGTTTCATAGTGCATAGTAAGTTAGGCTATGAGTTAATCTAACAAGAACATCTCGGTTAATTTAGTGGATGGATAATAGACTTTAGTCTCCCTGAAAAAAAAAAAAATTAGTGAAATTTTGGGTATACTACAAGTTGTTTTTTAAAATATAATCGGTGCACTCATTAAACATGTATGGACTACTGCAGTTGTGTATCGGGCGCACCAGAACAGGGTTTTATTAAAAACAATTTATCGATGGTAAAAATCATTTTTACCATTTTCAGTGTTGTAGAGCTCACAAGCATTGGTGCAACCTTTTCCTATATGAATATCCCTTCCATCGATGATTTCCTTGGTTGTGTTCCTTTCATCTATTGCTCAGTGTATGAATTTCAAATTTTTTGAAACAGTGGGAAAATTCAGTTTTTTTTAGTACGTCATAACCATGCCTCCTTGATGACAAAATGTCTAGGTAATGGCCTTGTTTCTTCATAACTTAAGTTTTCACCATATTAAAATTTAAAATTGAGTGAAATTTTATGTGTAAAAAAAAAACAAAAAAAACTATGCAATACATTTAAGGCTCTTGACTCACACCATGTACCTTTTTACATTTCTTGGTGGTGTGTTGGTAAATATAAACGTACCGACATGTCCATTTAAGGACACACCAAATAAAATCATCTAACCAGTGGGGATGCACATCAAAGTACACATAACGCACCAGGATGTTAAAGTACATAGAGCACCATCTTTATTAGATATATTTTTACACAATGCATTGGTAAATGTGTGCACTAGGGTGTTCAATTTTACCAGATGTACTGCCGAGAAATGTAACATTGTGTTGCAGTGCACCCAATATTTTTTTTGGTGGCACCATGTGCAGTGCAATAGTAATGACCGGAACACACCCTAATAAGTTTCCTACTCGAAAATTTGTCAAAGTTTATGTGACGGTGAAATTATGTTAGTTACACGCACCGGTGCGTGTAGTGAATGTATACGCACCACGTTTTTTGCTAATTTTAAATAATTGTTTATCTGCGTTAATATTTTAATTTGATTTTTGGTTTAAGTGGTGCATGTGATAATAGTAACACATTGAATCGTATGTGTTGTAGTGTAGTTCCACAATGTGATATTGTTTTCCAACTCACTGCATAAAAAAGTAGAACATATTGTTTTTTATGCATTAGGTTACACTGATGCACCAGTCATGGTGCTCACAATGTCTATGCGCACACCACCGAAGGTGCATGAATTTTTTTTTGTGTGCACCTTTCATGCAATTATCTTATTTTTTGAAGGATGTTATTTTTCTCTATTTATAGATAAATTTACCATTCATTAGATTTCTTTTATGCTTTATGTATGAGTGAGGCTAATGTATTTCTTATGTTAATCATGCAGAGAGATGAGTAGAGAGAGAAACATCAACAACATGAGTAGAGGGTGGACCTATACAATGTTGTACAGGAATGGGAGGAGAGGGAGAGGGATTTGTACCCTCTCCCTATTACTACAATGACTGATGCTCTCTTGAGGTATGCAGGACTCCTTATGTACTATGACGATGGTACATACCTTAAGGGGCACTCCAGGTTGTTGGTGCATCTGATTCATCAATGGGATTTCCATCGAGAGGATTTTTGTGTGGGCCCGGATCAATGGTACCATCCCACTGAGGAGGATACTTACTTTATCACAGGGCTATCCAAGAGAGTGGAGGATTTTCCCCATTTCATAGATGTCCTAGTAGGTTTTTCTACTAAGCATCAACTAATGTACTCTCAGCGATATATTGGGGCTGAGGTACTATCCCCAATTGATTTTCAGGTGTCTGGTGGACAGCTAAAACTCTTGTCTTTTAGTGAAGAGGAGTTTAGGTGTGTCTCACTCTTAGTGACTACCATATCCTATTTTACTAGTGATGGGAAGTGCATTAATTTCCTTCTTTTATAATATATTGATTTGTTGGTAAAAATACCATGATGTATCATATGGTTTGCCATTTTTTTGCGGCAATTTTTTATATCACTTGAAAAATGTCGGGCTATGATACGTGGGAGATCTAACTTTCTATTTTCCTCAGAGTTGTTTTGCTTATTTTTTGAGAGGTTTCTAGAGACGAGGCTGAATTTTTCCCATCAGCCTCCTAGACCATGGAATCATGTGTGGATGCACATGTGGGGGGAGATGATGCCCAAGAGGGGCCAGGTAGTGTTTCTAGCTAGGATTGCGCCATACGCACTAGGGCTACTAAGTAATGTAGAAGATCACATGTTTGTCATGGTGCCATATACTTACGTGGGTTTGGATTGGAAAGGATGTTCGCACATCCTATTCAAAATATATGAGACACCAAATGATAGAGGTAATATTAGTGTTTTGTTTAAATCAATATAGTTTCATTTTATTGTCTTACTTAATTAGAATAAAATTAATTCTAACACATTCTTTAACTTGTTTAATGAATTAACTATATAATTATTGTTATGTACTATATATGTTGCAAATATTGGAAATTTCATTAGGGACATACCTCCTCCCCCAACATATGACGATGAGGATATGATGCCTGAGTCCATGACAGGTAAGGGTTCTCGAGTGTAGATACCCGACGACATGCGTCGTAGGCCCAATACCAAATTTAGTTTGGAGTTGGGAGATTGACTCTTTGCACTTTTGACTGAGGTGGGAGTCTTCCTGCCCTGATGTGAGACATCAGGGAAGATCATATGCTCTTGGAGCTTTGGAGGGAGGCGTCGCATGATTTTATGCCTCTTATGCGTCATATTGTCGGAGTTCCCACGCTACTAGTAACGAGGAAGGCTCCCTATGATAGGCACAACTCTTCTTACACATCCTCCTCATCCTCCTTCACCTCACACAAATCATGAGGAGGAAAAACATATTCCTCATCCTCCTCTTTCAACTCACCTAAATGAGCAGGCATGACCTATTCATCATCCATCATCTTCCACTATAGACCAAGCCTCCACTACTGTTACAGATATGCAGATTATGCCCTTGGCTGGACCATATATATTATAGCGGTTATTTTACTTGTCCATAATATATATATATATATATATATATATATATATATATATATATATATTATATATATATATATATATATATATATATATATATATATATATATAATGTGCTTGATAGATGTGTATGTTATATTATTGTTCATTAGACATGCATTTTTCTTGTTGATCATGATGATATACTTAATTAATTTATATGTTGATGTTGATGTGTACATTTTTAGGTCATGTTACATATGTTTAATGTTAAAATTGGAGGGCTTATCCTTATCCCTCAAATACACAAGATCTTCGATTTAGTTGTAAAGAAGGGATTCCCTAAACCATGGACGCAAAGCCTCATTGTTCCTATTTTTTAAAATGTGGATAGAAACATTCCCTCCAATTATAGGACCATTATGATTAGTCCTATTTTATCCAAGCTTTATGGAATTATTTTGGAAAAGAAGGTTAGCCTTTGGCTATAAAGTCACAATAAAAGAGCTAAAGGCTAGGCTCGTTTTAGGAGAAATCATTCAATTGTAGCACATCTTGTTACCTTTACGATCATCGTAGAGGATTTTTTAAATACTAAAACCAATCTTTGTTTGTTTTTTTGTTGACTTTATAAAATATTTTGACATGGTTCCTAGGAAAAACCTTTGGAATAGGTTGGAAG
>CBVK0101456174.1:0-13798 GCA_900067695.1 Picea abies | reverse complement strand
ATTATTAATCTGGGAGAATGTCTTCCCGATGTTGTCCAAACATCAACAGTTATAAATGATGCTTGGGTGCCCAACCCGTTGCGTTTCAGTCACAAAAATGAATGTAGAATATCAACAGACTTTTTGCTAGCTGTCAACTAGAGGAGAAGACACATGTTGCCACGCCGATGGCATTTGCTTAGTTGTTTTCCAACTGTTCAAAATGTCATCTAACATGTAGGTCAAATCATCAAGTGTTGTCTAACAGGTATGATGATTGATCCTTGACAAAATATGCACAAATCGACTAAGTCGAGGATCAACTAAGCAATCAACTCTATAGTCGACTATGATCCAACCAAGAAGTCAATTGAGGACTATCCATGAGTCGATTTGTTGCCAGTGGAATATTGTGATGGATCAAAAAAGAAATTGGCAAGTGAGTTTGACATGTAGGGCATAGGCTTGATGCACTATTTTTTGGGTCTAGAGGTTAGACAGGGTTCCAAGGAAGTCTTCCTTGGATAGGGGAAGTATGCATTAGAGATTTTGAAGACATTTCAATTGAGGGATTGCAAACCTCTAGCCACTTCTATGGTCCAAATCTGAAGTCATCTATTGATTTGGATTTAGATTTGGTAGATCCTTCTTTATACAAGCAGTGGATTGGTTCACTTATGACGTAGTGAATACCAGACCTCATATTTGTTTTGCAGTGAACACATTGAGCCAATTCAGTATTAAACCACAGCAAATTCACTGGAGGGCTACAAAACACGTGCTTAGATACTTGAACAGCACAATTCATTATGGCCTCAAGTACAATAGAGATGGTGGTTTTTTGTTGCATAGTTTATTGATTCTCATTTGGCAGGTTATGTGAGTGATAGGAGGAGCACCTCAAGGTGTTGTTTCGGTTTCGATTCGAGAGCTATATCCTGGCACAGCAAGAAACAGTGTTTAGTTGCACTCAGTTTTATGTGAGTGATAGGAGGAGCACCTCAAGGTGTTGTTTCGGTTTCGATTCGAGAGCTATATCCTGGTACAGCAAGAAACAGTGTTTAGTTGCACTCAGTTTTTTGCCTATGCAAGCTACATAACCTGGAGTCAGTTTGTTAAAGCTATCTATGCAAATTTTGAGAGAGATACTCACTATTTGGGGCGGCCTACCAAGTTACACCAAACACCTCAGTCAAAGACTTTATGGCAGCCTTTGAGCAATTAGCCATCCGTACAGAGAACTTAACAGGTTCTTTCTATAAAGAATGTTTTATTAGTGGCCTCAAGGAGGAGATTCAAGCACAAGTCAGAATGCAGTGTCGTGCTTCATGGTTGGAAGCGACTCAAAGGGCCCTAGAAGCAGAGACGGTGATCAATGCACAAACAAAAAGACCAACCTTCATTCTAGTTGAAGCAAGGGGTTAGCTCAACTAGTTGTACCAATGTTGTTGGGCATTTGGCTGTCCGTGCCAGCAGGTGCCCGATTCGAATCCCATTGTGTGAGGCACACTAGTCTACATTGACGGGTTTACTAGGGATGCCATCACGAATGTGGGGAAACATCCTTTGGGTTTTCCTTGAAAAAAAAAGTGCTGCTAGTTGTGAGGATAACTGACTTCGCAAACTATTAGCAAAGTTGATCGACAAGATGTTGGAGCCCACAGTTGTTTACTTGACAATCAAAGTTGCATCAAGCTCTCTGAGAATCTAATATTTCATGATTGCTCCAAGCATGCTAAGATCTGGTATCACTTCAATAGAAACAAAGTTCAGAGCAGAGCAGTCGTCTTGAAATATGTTCCTTCAGATTCACAAGTTGTTGACATTTTGACAAAGCCCCTGGATGAGGGGAAGTTTGAGATGTTGAGTGAGAGACTCAGCATCGTGGAAAACACCTTCCTCGCAAAGACGGAGTGTTAGAAAGTACATGTTGATCCTTGGTTGTTCTCCACAGCAGATGGTGTGTTCCAGCAGTGGGGTAACAGGTCAGAGGAGAGGCATGGCTGTTAAGGAAGAAGCATGGCGCACAGCAGTCCTCTAGCTGTGCATACACTGTTCTTAGGACTTCAAGAATTAACTGCTGTTCTAAATTTGCAGTTCCAGAATTAAGAGTTATTGCTGTCTGAAATTAGTTTTTGTTTTCGGAATAGGTGCTTTTCTATTTCAGTTTGACTTTGTTAGAATTAGGAATTTCAAATTTAGGAGAGAAGGTGGTGATCTCAAATTTAGAGTGGGGCACCATGCATGCAGGTGTACTGTTCTGTTTTTGGCACAGATTTCTAGAAGGCCCAGTGCATGCTTTGCATACACACTGGGCACTCCTCTCTAGGTGCCTTGGATAGGCTTTATAGCATGTAACCCTTGGCCTTTCTTCATTATAAAAGAAGGAAAGGACCTCTGTTATAGGTATTCACTTTTATCAGCAGTATGTACAGTTTTTTTTCCTTAGTTGATAAAGAAAACAGCAGAAGATTTTCTAAATTTTGTGTTCTGCAAGTTTCTTTTAGTTTGCTGGTCATATTTTTCGATTTGTATGTGTGTTCAGATCTAGCAGTAACAGCAGTTTTGAGAGTTAGTTAAGTTTCCAGCTGTTTAGGTTTTTTTATTCTGTTGATCTGATCACCATGTACTGAAATTTTAACAGTATTAACCAATCAAATGCTGAGAATACTTCACATATTTTGGATCAATTTTTTTGTGGCAGCTTATGCCATATTCTTGCTAGAAATTGTTATCACGTGGATAGCCCATCCACGAGATGACAGTGATTCCTTATCATAGCTGAACCCAGAAATTCAGTTCTTCTTTAGCTGTAATTATCAGTGATGATGGAGATCAGATTAACCTGCAAATACAACTTGTTCAGAATTCCTATCTCTCGCCAAACGGCTTGCTGCCCATTCTGCTTAGCAACAATGAATTGGTTGGCCATGTTGTCCTCGTTGTAGGTGAGGAGTGACTCTTGAAAGAGGACACTGGTGTTGAACTATGTGAGATAACTCTTCTTGATGTGGCTCACCCCGGATGCAGTATCATGGCTTTCTGATTCAAGTTCGTAGGCAGGTAGGCTTAATGCATTTGTACATTGACAGGAGCAATATCCTTTGATGTGTTTGTGCAATCTCTTGGTACATTAGAGACGCATCGTCGGCTATGCGCGTTGGATGTTACCGCTTCAAGCTCCACTTTGTGCCTTTGATGGGTTTACCTGGAAACGGACTGTTCGTTATCGGTACAAAATTACCGATAAAAGTATCCAATGCTTTCAATTTATTGAGTGTATTAAAACAATCTTTGCTCCAAAATTGGAGAACTTTACATTAAGATAATAAATTTTTATGTTCAAAATGTTTGCTCCTAACTTCAAAAGAAAAGTTGGGTACTAAAAGCTCCTCTCATAACTGTAGTACTCACAGGCTAAAAAAAAATTAAAATCTTCAGACTGTTCAGTAATAGTTTTAATACTGAAATTGCAAAAGCTGTATTGTAATGAGTATTAAACTTTAACTTAAATAGTAGAGGAAAAAATGTTTAGCCAAGAATATCATAATTCTCCGTAATTTATAACCTTTACTCAAAAAGCCTTTTCATTTAACATGTTACATTTTTGGTAGTATTTTAATGCTGAAATTGTAGTTCTACATGGCTGGGCATTAAACTGTACCCAGTGCCATAATGATATGTCTTTTAAAAGTAAAAAGAAGAGCTAATTAGCCCACAGAACTCCAGAAATCTTTGCTTCTGTGTTTTTCACACAATTTACCAAAACTTTCAAATTCGACTATGTATATAATCCAATTCCTGTAGTACACCCAATTCCTAAAATTGGGATCCACTACTTTTTAGATGTTGCTTTGAGAAACGTGCCCTAAAGTTGTGGGCTGCACAACATAAAACGGACTTCCTCTGACTTAGGAGCTAGGTCTGTGGTGTGTCCCTATCCCTACCCTAATATATAAATGATGCAAGTCAGACTAGACCATGGGAAATGACAGAGAAATTAATATATATATAAGAGATAAATACGCTCATTATACAAATATATGGTACGATTAGCTCAGATTGGAGATATTCTCTTGTTTCTTTGGGATTTTCAGTGCAACTCATCATCACCATTATACTTCAGAGCCATGCTCTTCACTTATATTTAGCAATATTAGTATTTCTCTGGCTATTTTGGATAATATGAGAGGCGACTATTCCTCCAACATGCACCATGCCCGTCATTTTGTCAGACATGCCATTTAAGTGGGATGGGACATGGTGAGAATGAAACCCTAGTAGCCGGCTTAATACACAGTCAACCTCACCAGTGAAACTAAGGCTTTGTCGGTAGGATCCACACCATTTGACATGGATAAATAGGCAATATTTGACATAGATAAATAAGCAATATTCTCAAGGATGGTTTGTTGGGTCAGTGAAAGCGGGAAGCTATTAATGTTTCCATAGGGGTTCAAGTTTCTTCAATGGCATGCTCATGCCCGTGCTTATGCTTGTGTTTGTGCCGGTGTTTGCAAAAAGCGGATGAAACAGGTGCAGCACTGAGTGACTTCGGCGGAGTAAATACCCTACACTTGGCCTCTTAGCTGAAGGGTGACTTCCTGACCGTGGCCAAGCCTTTCTGGCCATTGAATATTAAGCATAAAACAGTTACAGCTTGCTCGTGTTGACCGAAAGCATTCTTTCTCTATTAAAAAAACAGGAATGCTAATATTTGAAACAGAGAGGAGAGTTTTGCAGTTATGCTTGCCTCTTTGAATTGAATGATATTTGGATGGCGCAGCGAGCGGTGATTGATGATCTCTCTTTTCACGTTTTCATCAATCTGAAAACACAGACAAATTAACCCAATATCAGTTGATGATCTCTCTTTTCACGTTTTCATCAATCTGAAAATACAGACAAAATAACCCAATATCAATTGATTAAACTGGGAAAGAAAAAAACAAAACTGGGACAAGCCCAACCCAATGTTTAGAAATTATAAACAAATGGGAAAAACGAAACGATCACAAAGAGACATTTTCTCCCCGCTCAATGTATTTGACAGCAACGAGATCCCTGGTCTGTCTGTCACGCATTAAGCGCGCTACGCCGAAATTGCCCGACCCGATATCTTTGACGAGCTCATAACGATCGCTATCGTGCATGATAGGCATAATATCCATGGCTGATGGAAATGTTGATGAACCTTCAGCAAACGGCCCTCTGTCCATTATTATTGCTTTTCAATCTTTCCCACAAGGAAACATGCCTCGCATCCTTCAGCCCAAATGCCTTCCTGCACTGTTTCTCTGCTATGCTCTTCAAACCCAATCCATAACCTGCCCACAAAACCCAAGTGAGAAAAAACAGTTTTTCAGCCCTTTTCCTTAAACCTCGGACCCAAAAACCTCAAATTTCAAAAGAAATAATACAACCCACAAACAAAATCCAACCTGGTACGGATTGGATTATGGCCAAAATGCCAATACAGATTAGATTCGATTGTGAAGATGATAAAGGATAGGGGAGAAGAAAAGGTCCTGAACAGATGTAAGAATGGCCGAGAAATGTGATGGGTGAGCAATCAGCTGAAATTAATATTGAGGAAAAGGGAAGATTCGAATAGATTATTTGAATAATCATCATGCAAGAAAGAGAGCAATAGGGTGGAGCATCCTTGAACAAGTGTGAAAAAATAAATTACAAAATAGAAGTGTCTGGCACTAGAGACAAAAAGATTTGTTGTGGATTTTGATGATCCGATAGGGATAGAATACGGTTCCGAGGCGCAAAACCCAGTCAACAAAAACAGGTTTACCCATTTTAGCTTTTCAAGTTACTTAACTTCTTCTAAAATCTTTCCTTGTCTCGCATACGTAAATTCTCCTCAAACAAACCACCTACGCAACAATCCAATACTAATTTTTAAACAGCTAAGGGTGAGGAGTTTAATAAGCGCATATTATGTTTCTGTTCACGGCTAGAAAAACAAAGTATTCAAAGTATTTCTAGAAAAAAATAATTGGTAGTTTTTTTTTGTCAATTGGGTTTAGTTTGGATGGTTGCGAGGAATGACTGTTATCCTCAATTCTCAAAAATGATATGATGAGTTCATAATGAGTATTGTTGTAATGGCTTCGAAAGTTTCCTTTGATTCAAAATTGAATAGCAAGGAACTATATTCCCTTGATAAAAATAAAAATTAATAGTTTAGTTCTCGTGGAAATAAGTATGTTATTTGACCAATATGATTTTGCAATTTAAAATATATGCATCATTAAATTAAAGTGAAATCAGTTTTATTATGATTCTTCATATTTAACTTAGTACTAAAGTAAAATTTTATTAAGTTTGAAATGGAAAATTTTCTTATAACTCTGTGCCATGGGATTATAGTAATGAGTTTGTTTTTCATGTGACATTAATTTGCCATTTACCATAAATTTGTGTATGCAATGTAATGATGTGACATTAATTTGCCATTTACCATAAATTTGTGTATGCAATGTAATGTTTAACATAGGAAAACAAATATATATTTTTGGATATAATAAAAATATTTGTGTTTCTCATTTCTAAATGGTTAATAGAATTACATAATCAATGAATTTCACCAATCACCACATCTAAATATAAAAAGTTGTACTATGTATTTATTGTTATGCATTATTATATTTATATTATATTTATTATCTAATATATTATTTATTATTATATTTATATTATAATTATTATGTTTATAATATATTTATTATATTTATATTATATTTATGAATATTATAGTTTCATTCAGCTTATTGTTCATTGTACATTTTGAATAACAAACAACCCTCAATTATTATTTTTTGACAAAAAATACTCATTACTTGTGCATTTAGTTATATTAAGTTTTTAAGAGATTTTTCTCCTGAAAAAAATAAATAAATAATCATTGTTCAACATGTATTTCCCAACTAATTTCCCAACTAACTCAGGACTGGGTTGCCATACAACCCTTGTTCTTCATAGTGATATTAATTTTTCTTCAAATTATAAGATCATAATGATGAGTTTTTTTTTTTTTTATAAATGTGTAGAATAATTTTGAAGTAAAATTTTATTAAGTTTGAAATTGAAAGTCTTCTTATTCTTCATAGTGATATTAATTTCTCTTCGAATTATAAGATCACCATGACTAGGTTTTTTTTTTTTTTAATGTGTAGAATAATTTTGGAGAAGAATAAAAATATATGGTTTGAAAGTCACAATAAGAGAGTTAAATTTCAAGTTGGCTTTCAAAATTACCACTTTACCTTAAAGTATTTAATTACTCTTAAGATTATAGTTGAGGAGTCTTGAAACAATAAAATTTATTATGTTGTTGTGGGTTTAAAAAAGGTTTTTATATGCATCATAGAAGCAACATTTGAGATAGATTGGAAGATTTAAGGGTTTTTTTATGAGTTATGGGCTAGGAGAGGGTCATTGTCAAGTTTGAAAATAGTGAGGTTGGTGAAAAGAAATTAATTATAATGTAAGGGTTAAGCAAGGTTATCATTTGTCCCCTGCTCCATTTGACAATTATAGGATAAATCAAAGGAATGCTTGGAGGAAGCAAGTTGTGCATGCACAACCCTAGCAAAGGTAGTCATTATCCTCTTGTCATAATAGATGGTCTTTTTCTTTTAGCAAGGAGTTCCTCTGACCTTAACAAGCAACTCAAAGGTTTGTGTGCTTGCTATGGGATGTCGATGAATACAAACAAAACAAAGGTAATGATCATTTAGTATAAGCAAATCACTTACCCTATATTTGCTTGCAGTAATAACAACTTAGAAGAAGTGCATTCATATAAATATCTTGGAGATGACTTTTAGCATTATATAATTTGGAATTATAGTGTTGAAAGGAGAATTAACAAAGGTTGGAAAGTCTATTTTGGTCTTGAGAACAATTGTAAAGACTCGGAATTTTGGTTTTGGGAGAAAAGGAAAGCTCTCTTGGACATGCTTGATGCTCCAATGGTTTAATATGGTTTGAAATTTATGGAGGCGATATTATTTCTAGAAAAACCTAGAGGAAAATATAGCAAATCCATAAGTGGTTTATAATTAATAATCTTAAATTTAAGGACAATACACCTTACCGTATTCTCCTTTTAGAGATTGGGCTTCCTCCTACTAAGAGTAGGGCTATGATGAAATACGTAATGTATAAGCATGCGGTAATTAACATGAAGGGATCCAAGTTTTATATCATAGCTTCAAATACTAGTAAAAGTCACTTGAGGCTAGGATGGCTTAAAGATGGAAGTTATTGGCTTCGTATTTAAGGGACAATGAAAAAGGTCAACCTTAAAAATATACATACTAATTAAAGTTCTACCATATCTAAGTTTAAAAAAAAATATCATGTAATAGTTAGATTGAGAATTTGTGAATAAGAGAAAGTTTGTTTATTATAAATAAATCAAGAACCTCGAGTTAGAAGACCAAAACTCTCTCTACCATAGTTATCATAAAGAAGAAAGTAAATTGCAAAAATAAGAACAAACTTTCATGAGCTTCGTAGTGAAAATGGGCATTGAGCGAGCCCTGAAATTCGTTGGGAGGATGTCATCTGTAAACTTTAAAAGGCCAATGAAGTAGAGGATGAAAAACACTTTCTCTTGGAATGCCCAACTTACACAGGCATTAGATCTCATTTTAAAAACACTTATTTAAAGCATAACCAACAAAGTGAGCTCATAAAAACTTGTCTCCAATTTATTTAATCATAAAAACATTTAAAGAAAATTAAATAATTCTATGCTTGTTCATTCTTAAGGTCCAATAGACGAAAGTTAGTCTTAGTGGATGATTATCATCATTGCCATCATCGTCATCACTTTATCTTACATAAAGGAAAAAATGGATGGTTAAAGTTGTCCTATTTTATATGGTGATCCTTTTAATCGAATATGAGGATCGCAAACAACTTTGATATGAACAAAAAATACAATATATCTAGACTATGGAGACTAAATGGACCCATCATCAAGGCATTTACATACTAAAAACAAAAGATGATCAGAACAATAACCCACTAACATAGAATCCATAAGATTATTATGAATGGTATTTACATCTTAGATAACCACCAAAACACAAGACAAACTAAGTGGTTACTAGATTGTAAGCAATCTCGTGTTGTGGATAGAATAACAAGATCTTAATATAGCATAACCCAACATCTTAAAAATATATATATATATTAATAGTGTCTAACAAGATGTTGACATGTCTTTGTCAACCATAGGGTAGAGCACCAACTTTGAGAGTTTTCCCCAAATAGAGTAGGAATTCCCAAGATATTTGCGTAGTATATCAAAAGAATGACAAAAATTATATATGTGCTCATAAACACTAATAAATATGAAGTATGTTATGAGTTTTGCGTGGTATATCAAAAGAATGACAAAGATTCTATATGTGCTCATAAACATAATAAACATACTCTTATGTACTTTAAACAAAACCTCACACCATTGTCGTAAAAATTATATGATCTCCTATGGAAGCAAAAATATTAAATAGCTCATTGAAATATCCCAAACGTGGACTTTGGGATGTTTGTGAATATGAGTACAAGTCATTTCCATAGTCAAATTAAAAATCTTAAAATGAAAATTAACACTCACATTGAAGTTTGGATGAGGCTTAGGTGGACCCAAAATGATGTGAAAACTTAAAAAGGACGATAAGAAGAAAGAGCAACCTCATATTATGCATTGACATTCTCGAGAAAAACCAAGTAATTGTTGAGGTATAATGTTGTAGTATAACTCACTCGTAAGAATATTTTATTATAATGTTGTTGGAATACTTTATGTCATGTATATTTAACAAGTGTAGTAGGCTGCAATATACTGTTTCCGAAAATAATAAAAGAAATTTTACTTAAATCTATGTAAATTTATTGATTTTTCCTTGTTTTTGAGGTTTTCCATTCCCCTCAAAGGGTGTGTTAGTGCTTTAGTTCATTCCTATAATTAAAATATGTCATTTCAAAAAAACCTAAATTTATTTTGGAGCCTAGCGTTTCTATCATATGTCTCCATAAGCAGCTGGTTTTTTGAAAGCAGTTTTTAGTATATAGTGGAGGTTTTGCGTTCATAGAGATTGTCCTAACAAGTTTAACCGTATCTCAAATCACTTCTGCCAAAAAAACGAATGAAAGTCTGCCCCACCAATGCCAGTGCCCGAACAAGCTTGCCACCAGATCCATTGGGTTTCTAACCCCGTAGCTATCAATTAACTTACCAAAAGAATTAAAAATTGTTTCATAACTACACATTTGGAAAAATAAGAAAATAAAATATAAAAAAATGAGTCTTATTTCATAGTTCAATGGTAACTTACCAAAAGAATTAAAAACGGTTTCATAACTACATATTTGGGAAAATAAGAAAAGAAAATAATAAAAAGAGTCTTTCATAGGTCGATGGATTTATTTCATGTGACTTGGTTTATATAAAATTGATGGGTAAAGTGTCTCCATTTAATGTGTTTTGGGAGTTGTGAAAGGGGGTTAATTCAATATGAACATATGTATGGTTTTTATTTTATGTTTGTTATAAAATTGTTTTATCAATAGAATTGTACCTTATAAGAAAGTGACACTCATATATAGTCATGTCAAAATTAATTTTTAAAATTTATACACATTTTTTAAGTCAACATAAAACTAATATGAAAGTCAATGCTAACTCATTGCTATATACTATCTCCATGCCTCCGACACTATAATAAATGCCTCCAACACTATAATAAATAATTATTGTTGAGTTCGTTATATTGTGATTGTAAAGCAATTTACTAAAAAAAAATGAAGCATTTCCATTGTATCAATTCACTTATGTTCATGTTTATATGACTTTGATATTTTATATTTTTTTATATGTTCTGGAGAGTATGAAAATGATTTTGACCTTTTCACCTCGTATGTATGATGAAGAAGATTGAAAAGGAGGAAAATCAAAATCATGTGTCTAAAATTTTGTACTTTAAAAGGAAAGTCAAATGTAATATTAAAATTTGCATTTAAAATTTATAATATTAATTTTGTGAAATTTAGAGAGGTTAAGTTGAGAAAATATTATAAAGTTTGATTTACACTGGTTTCCATAAAAATAAATATATAAGAAAGAAATAGTTCATGAGGGTAGATCATTGTTAAATGTAACATAGAGGAGAGAATAACTTGAAACCTACTTAGGCAATACATAAAAAAAGTAGAAAAATAAATTGAATCGTGCTACATAACCAACACCATATGAGATAAGCTATGAGGAAGTAAGAATTGTCAAAAAATGTTGTAGAACCAGAGAAAGAGAGTGTGATATCATGTAAATCCTCCATATATGTGTAGCCAAGGGATGCCCAAAGAATTTATGACTTGTAGATCCGAGGAAGAACTTGCATACATTAATGTCTCCTCGCACCGATGAACTAATAATTGGAGCAAGAGCTTGGCATTCTTATTCAAAGGCATGAAGAAGAGGTTCAATGTAAAAGTGTCCTAACTAGGTAACTTTGTTGCAGAAAGAACAAGCAAATTTGATTATACCATACTGAATTTTCACAGAACTTGATGAATGGATTCCTTCATTGGATTGGTGGTATTGGCTCTTAGACAATATTCCCAGCTAGTGTGAAAAAAAAATCGTTATGCACCAAACACCCAAATAGCATGAAAATAGAAATATAAGTAACTCTATGCCTTGAAAATAAGAGAGAAGAATGAATGAGAAGCCTCTTTAAGGGGGCAACCTCCTTTTGAAATATATCAAATGCATAAGATGAAATGATCTCTAAAACTAGCTCTCCTTAGTATATATAGAGGACAAAGGGTACAATTACAATTGAAGGGTCTAGTCGACCATTAAGGACAACATTGATATAACAATAGAAATGTAATAACTAAATATATATGGTTGCCCCTTCCCTTCAAACAAGTGTTGCCCTCAACACTTTATTAGATATGGATGTTTATACATGAAGAACGCATCTTCCCATCTCGCCTCTTCTACTCATAAGTAAGTTCTTCCACTTTATGAGGTACTCAGTAATTGCTCGATTTTATAGTTGCTTGATCCATGTTTCAAGGATTGTTTCCATTTCTATTGTGATTTTCCTTTCTTCATTAATCTCTAGTTAAATAGTATGAACTAGGATCTTCCTGTCAATTACCTTCTTTAAGCAAGAAACATGGAAGACTCGATGTACATGTGAAGATGGAGGCAAATCCAATTTGTAAGTTATGCTTCCAATCCTCTACAACACCTTATAAGGACCATAATACACATGGGGTTAATTTATTGTCCTTCTTTGATGCTTGAGGACATCTATTTGTATAGGCGTAGCCTCAAATATACCCAATCCCCCACTTCAAATTCCCTTTGTTGCAATGTCGATATGCTTGTTGTTTCATCCTATTTGTGGTATAGACAAGTTGTCCTTCAATAGTTGGAGAATCTCTTGTTGATGCTCTATGTGGTCCTCCACTACTTGAGCCTTTGCTTTCCCTCTCAAGGGTTATGTGATGGATAGAGGATGATAGCCATAAAATGCCATAAATGGGGATATTTTTCATGAAGTATGGAAAGATGTGTTGTACCACCATTCTTCCAAGGGAAACTACTTGAGCCATTGTGTTTATCTATCATAAAAAGGGAACAAAGATACCCTTCTAGACATTTATACACAATCTCAATTTGCTCGTTGGATTGAGGATGGTAAGAGGAGCTATGAGCCAATTGAGTACCCACAAAAAAAAAAAAATTAGTCCAAAATTTTCTAGTGAAAATTGGATCTCTATCACTTACAATAATCTTAGGGATTTCATGCAGCTTTTGAATTGTTTCCATGAATGTTGCAACTACCATACTTGTTTTAAAAGGATGAGAAAGATAGCAAAAATGGATATACTTTGTGAGTCTACCCACCATTACCATGATGACATTCTTTCCTTCGGACTTTGGTAGACTTAATAAAACCCACTAAGACCTCTTCCCAAAGCTAACCTGACAGGACTAATGGTTGTAGAAGACGCGGGGTCCTTATTTTCTCTCATTTATTTGGTTGAAAAATCAAACATTTGAACATCAGTCTTAAGATCTTCCTGGAAAAAAAATTCCTACTTGATCCCATGGCAAGTTTTCAAAAACCTTGAATGTCCTCCTAGAGGAGAAGTGTGCAATTCCAAGGACCTTCTATCTGAGTTGGGAATTCTTGCATAAATATAAGTGATCCTGACACCACGATAAATCATTCTTCCACACAAATGTATCTAATGCACCTAGGTCCTCATGTAGTTGTTGAATGATCTTGCATACCTTCTAATCTTGCTTCCATTCTATCATTGCTTCTTCCACCCAATTATATTGTGGAATGGAAATAGCACAAAGTAAGCCCTCTTTGTCTTCTTCTTTCCTTGAAAGTGCATATACCCCCCCATTTTGTTTTCCTTTTTAGTAAATAATTTCAAAGTCATAAGCTAGCATTTTTGTAACCCATTTGTGTTGCTCTTCTTAAGATAATTTTGTTCCAATAAGTACTTCAGACTATCGTGATTTGTTTTCAAAAACCTTGAATGTCCTCCTAGAGGAAAAGTGTGCAATTCTAAGGACCTTCTATTTGAGTTGGGAATTCTTGCATAAATATAAGTGATCATGATACCACGATAAATCATTCTTCCACACAAATTTATCTAATGCACTCAGGTCCTCATGTAGTTGTTGAATGATCTTGCATACCTTCTAATCTTGCTTCCATTTTATCATTGCTTCTTCCACCCAATTAGATTGTGGAAT
>CBVK0101456167.1:0-17416 GCA_900067695.1 Picea abies | reverse complement strand
CTCTCTCTCTCTCTCTCTCTCTCTCTCTCTCTCTCTCTCTCTCTCTCTAATTGTTGTGGAAATTTTTTATTCATTGGGTTGGAATTCCAATAGCCTGAGTCAATTTTTTAGTCTCTAGGTGTTTTGTTTGAATATTGGGCATTTAAACAAATTGTTGGGATATCCCTCTTATCATTGAAAGGTAATACTCATTGGAAGGCAAAGTATAGAAATGTGATACACATTTTAGAACACTTAGAGGGGTGAAATCCGTGAGCACAAAAATTTACAACTATTTGCTTTGCAAATATCTTCATGTTGGCAAATTTCCTTTTGAAATATCAAAAATTATGATGGAAGATAATGTCAGTCTTAATGAAGAAAGGTAGCATGGCCTTGGCTTCTTAAAAGTATTCTACATAGAGTCAGATTGGTTTTGTGTATTCCATTTGTGTCTCCACTTAAGCAACAACATATAATTCCTATCAATTGTGTGATATATAGGCCATATGCAAGTTCATGTGGTAATTGTTGAAATTACATTTGTGTGATCATTTATATAAAATAAACACATGCTAGGTGTGAGTTCGATGAGCCCAAGCATAACTTATATTCATCAATTTTCAATAGTAAGATATGATTTGTATGAATTGAATACTATTTTATTGATAAGGTTAGATTGAGCCCAGAAGCTTCATAAGCCTTGCAATTCAACTAGCGAACCCATCCATTATTCAAGCCATTGACAATGAAGGAATAATCTCAAGTTCAGCTTCCACATTCATGCAAGATAAACTTAACAGTTTGGATGTGAAAATAAAATCAGGTTTTGGCGATATGAGCGAGATAGTTAACTAGAATCTTATTCATTGGAAGCAGAGTTGTGGAGGCAACAACATGTACATTGTTTTGCTGGAAATTGAAGGACAGTCCACTTGAGTTTTCCCCTGTGCCTTGGACTTGGCACTTCATAAACATAACCAATCTTTGAAGCCAACAAATATCACATCCTTGTCTGCCTATTTATGGATATATCACATAGGGGTTTACAGTTAGTTCTTGCACACATTTTTCACCCAAGAGAAGGCCTTGTGACCACCAGTAGAGCAAGGGATACACTGAGAACAAAGAACTGACATAGCATTAGTATCTAGTCACTAGCTTCATAATATTTGTGAAGCATTGTTGGTGTTGACCAAATTGCTATTGTGTTGTCTTTGTGTGCAGGTTAAATAGAGAAGGAACCAACCAATCATCTGGAGTAGAGGTTGAATATAGAATAGGGTTTGCAGCCATGAAAATAATAAAGATTCATGTATAAGGCAAGAGGAATATAGGCAGGGTGGAATTTTTGTAAGCATCACTTTATACAAGCATGAGAACAAAACTCAAAAGAAACTTCCACATAATATTCGTGTTGGTGAAGCGAGTGTTGAAATATTGTGTAACTGCAAAGAATATTAATATCCCCTTTTGAGGATTGGTCAAATCCCAAATGTAATATGAAAATTAAGAAGTCGACCCCTAGGAAAATTAAAGTGGTTCTAACTACCTAGAAATAGAAGACGGCCATGCGAGTGAAGAGACACCTCCTTTCAGCGCTTGCCAGTTTGTATAAATAAAGGAAGCTAGCACCTCATTTGTTCACTCACTTAGCTCACTCATATAGTGCACAAGTATTGAAGGAAGATGCAGTTTCTAGTTGCCGAAAGAAGGAAGAAGGAAGAGAGAGAGGCGCATTGCATGGGAGAGGATATTCTCTAGTGTTTGGTTTATTGTCTTAGCATTGGATTCGCTATGGTTCTTTGATTATTTTCTGGTCTAGCATCATGGTATTTTGTCTCTTGTAGAGAGAGAGTTATTTTGGTATTGTACTTGGTTATTGAATCTATATTAAATAATTTTTGTTGGGTTTTCTTCCCTTTGAGGGTTTCTCAGGATAAATGCTTGTGTACTCTAGTGATTTTGTTTCACTTAGTGATCCTATATATGCTATAGTTATCTAGTAAATTGAAAAGAAACCTAATAATAGATCAAAACTTAACATTGTATAAGAGCTAAATTGATGAGAGCACCTTTCACTGGATAAGCAAAAATTTCATTGTTGTCATACAAGAGAATTAGGGATTTTTGTTGGAGAGGAATTTTTGCCTAAAAACCATCTAGAAAAGTGTGCCCTAACCTAGTGAAGCTTTTGGCATCTTGAGCGCATCTTTTCAGTGGATAGAACTCCCAAAAAGTGAAACCCTAGTTTTCACTATTACCAAAAAACCAGGAAACCAGAACGAGTACCAAAAGTACCAATCCAGAATTTCGTAGGTCTAGTTTCAAGGGTCAGAAATTGGAATTTCAGAAACTGATTATACCAACATAAACGCCCCTGTCTAGTGCATCTTTTGGTGAGTTCAATTTTCATATCCAAGAAATTTGATTTTTCTATTATTTCTATAGCCCGGAGGGCTAAGGTTTCTACTACAAGAAAGAATGGATACCGATATGAGGGTAGAAGACATGCTGGAAGGATCTGGAAACTTCAGATCTTGGAAGCATAGGTTGCAAATGATTCTAGATGAGAATGATCTCCTAGAACATGTTACAGTGGGTGTACCAGAACCAAACGAAGAAGAGAAAAACACCAAGCATAAGAAGAATGAAAAGAAAGCAAAGAGAATCGTGTCAGATTTAGTAAAGGATCACTTGATCCCTCATATATTTGAACTACAGACAACAAGGAAAATGTATGAAGCACTCAACATGTTATATGAAAGCAAAGACATTAGCCGGAATCTTTCCTTAAGAAATCAACTTCGTAATATGAATATGGAAAACTCAGAATCTATCTCATCCTATCTTATGAGAGTTTCTCATATTAGAGATCAGCTTGCAGCTATTGGAGATGTCATTAGTGAAAAAGAGCTTGTAACCACAACCCTAAATGGGTTTCCAATATTTTGGATTCCTTTTGTACAAGGAGTGTGTGCAAGAAGAAAGTTACCCAAGTTTGATAAGTTATGGGCAGATTGCACACACGAAGAATCTAGACTTGCAGACCAACAGAAGAGATTAATTGTTGATGAAGAGGAAAGCTCTTACAGTTCAAAATAACAGAAGAAGTTCCTTCAGAAAGAACAATAAAGAAGCTAACTCCGTAAGAGTTCCAGATAAGAAGAAAGATGTTTCAAAGATTAGATGCTACAAGGGACATTTTTCCTATGACTATCCTCAAGGAAAAGGGAAAAGAAAGCATCAAGCACATGTGGCAGAGGAAGAGGAATCTCCTCCCTCAAAGAAATCTTTAGTAGAAATTGAGGATTATGTACTTTAAGTTGAAGATAGTTGATCTCCTCCCTCAAAGAAATCTTTAGTAGAAATTGAGGATTATGTACTTTAAGTTGAAGATAGTTGATCTAAAGAAAGATAGCAAATGGTGGAGTCCGTGGAGCCTCCCCACACAAAAAACAAAAGATAAGTATTCATGTTTATTTTTAGTATCTTGTTTACTTTAATACTTTATCATTACAAGTTAGATTTTTGTGAGAATGTTAATTAACCTTGTTTTATTTCAGTGTCTATGCATATTTATGAAGGAAGTATCAAAGAAGAGGATAAAGAAAGAGATAAAATATTTATTTCAGGTATGATCACTCATGAGAGTGACAAAGGTATGTGTTTAGCTATGATAGTAAGGGAAAATTTGGTAATTTCATAGCTAGAGTGAAAAAGAGTTCAAAAGTATTATTCATGATTAGGGTTTCATATGTGTACATGGTTGAAAAGTTAGATTTTTGTGAGAATGTTAATTAACCTCGTTTTATTTCAGTGTCTATGCAGATTTATGAAGGAAGTATCAAAGAAGAGGATAAAGAAAGAGATAAAATATTTATTTCAGGTATGATCACTCATGAGAGTGACAAAGGTACGTGTTTAGATATGATAGTAAGGGAAAATTTGGTAATTTCATAGCTAGAGTGAAAAAGAGTTCAAAAGTCTTATTCATTATTAGGGTTTTAGATGTGTACATGGTTGAATAAGTTTTTCTTAAGAAAATATGTGTACTACTCTAATAGAAATCATGATATAGTTTTATTTGATTACTATTTATTGTTACTGACTGATTGGCTAAGTGACATATCTCAGAAAGGATATTGTAAGTAAGTTTACAGGTCTCGGAAGAAAGAACTTATTCCTTGACTTGCAGAAGTTAGACAGCATGAGAAGGAATTATGATATGGTGACAGTCAGTAAGAACCAGACAGTATCCAGTATTCATATAGGAGCAGGAGGCTCCTAAAGATGCAGAACAAAAATATTAAAGATGAAGAAAAAGATGGATACTCAGATATAGTTGATGAGATGCGGGTAACTGCAGGTTGCTCCAGTATCGTTCTTATAGATGCAGAGGGAGTAGGTTGATCTAGTGTGAACTCAGAAAAAAAGAAATGTTCGAACTCAAGAAGGCACCCAGGATATTACAGAAGAGAACTTCAAGGATGATGATTATAAGATGTTACACAATTAAAGAAGCTCTTAGTTTGGCGCAAGAGGGAGTTGTCTCAGAGTTCAAAATGGAGGATCGTGATTTGGTGTAGTTAGGAAAGTAGCGGTCCATGGAACAGTTTACTCAGTGGATGCGTAATGAGATTTTTTGATCAGGATGAAATTTATCCAGAAGATGGGTAGCATGGTATTATACCATGGAAAGATTTTGGACCACAAGAGATTTGTGTATCCCATAGCTAGACCTTCGTAGAGAAGGATGAGACCTTCATAGAGAAGGAGAAAGAGAAGAGACCTTCTTAGATAAGAAAGAGACCTTTGTAGAGAAGGAAGAGAAATTTGTAGAGAAGGAAGAGACCTTCGTAGAGAAGGGGAATGAGAAATTTTCCAAGGTTGGCATTTGTCCAAGTGTTGAGTTTTGGATACTCTAGGGACATGCTAGAATACCCTCGTAGAGAGGGGTGTGACCACCCTCGTAGAGAGGAGTGTGGATGTTTCTCCAAGGGGCAGCAGGAAGATACTCTGCTCTGGCCAAGTATTGAGTAGCCTGGAACACAAACCTTGACCATGTGGAATGGTTAGTTTTCTCTTGAGGTTTGTGTCGTGATCCTGCGTGGATCATGGAAAGGGAGTCTAGTCTTGCCCAGGCTAGCATCTTAGCTTCTCTAGTTCATGTGGGATGACTAGGAGTGAAGCTAAGGTAGTGTTGGTGGCCACACATGATTTTCGATACTTACCACGATCAAAAGAGACTATACCTTTCTGTAGCTACCATCACCTTCTATTTGTAAATATTTCAAGGCAATGATTGGGTTAAGTTTACCTTATTGAGTTTTTCGTTTTCATTTTCATTTGTTTTAGTTTTAATTCATGTCTGTAAGCATGAATTTAAACATAAAAACTTGGATTGTTTTCATAATCTTTTACCTTAGAAATATCGTTTTAAAATCCACCCATATATGATTAAAATTCAAATCTTACGAAATGGTTGGTTAATTCACTATTGAAATCTTTGTGTATTAGGGTTATTAAGAATTCATTGGTTCTATAGTTCGTTGGTGAAATGTTTGAATGCACAGGAACTTTAGTTAACTGTGATATTATTCTCATGAGTTTAGTTGTCATATCATCATTCATGCAAATGAGTACAAGCATGTTGTACTTGCGTTTTTGCCTTACCTTGTTGGCCTGAAACATTAATGAGACTATTCATTATGCACATAGGGTTTTCTACTCTGTGATTTTTGGCACTTATCATGAGAAATGGCTTGGAGTCTTACGAGCCTTTTGTTTTTCATTTTCCCTGATTCTCTTGTCTGAGTTATGATAGCCCCCAGACTATGCAATTTTTGGGCTATTACATCTCGTTTAGACCTGTCTCTACTGCTCATATGTTGGGAACCTAAGCCTAGCCCTGGTGATTTTTGTTGTATCCTTATCATAGTGTTCATAGCACCCGTCGTTCGTATCGATCCAAATGGATGCCAATATTTTATATCCCATGACAACTCTATTGACGACCTAAAGGGTCATGGGTGGGATGTATTCCTCAAGAAGTTCAAGGGCTATAATCTCTAGGTTGCAAAAGCATTTTCACAAAATTTTGACGGCTTCAAAGCCAAGATTGGGGATATACAGTTGGAATTAATAGAGGATTTCATAAGAAAGGCGATAGGACTCCCATCTAAAGGTGAGAGGTGGTTTAAGAATGCTAAGATAGAAGAGTTCCCATGGAGTTTATTCATGGCTTCCCGTAAAACCACTTGTTGTATAAAAGGTATTCCTATCGCTCCGTTAAAACCTAGATGGCATAGTATCCTTTTAATTCTGAAGCAGTTTGTTACGTGTGAAGGACGATATGGGTTGTTTCTTTTGTACCACATCCATTTTCTTATAAATTTCATAGGGTTTGATTTGGATATGCCCTTTTACCTATTGATGAGTCTTTACAAAATTTCCAAGCGTTACAAACGACAAGGTATCAATTAGAGTTTGTTTAACCATGGACTCGTTAAAATCTTGTTGGTTTATCACCTATCAAAGATAGGTGACAATTGGGAAACCTTTCAGATAAGAAATGGATTCACCCAGGCTGACGCTACAACCAATCCTCTTTTAACTGCAAACCCTAACTCGGACAGACCAGTAGCTGAAAGTCAGTTCGCTAATTCATTTGAGGGCCTAGAATTTATTGGACCAGTTTCTGTTGTTAATGAAACCCTTGTGGATAAAGATTTATCATGTAGGTTTTCACCTGGAAGATCTCTGGAACAAGTGATTACCAAATTAAAAGAAAAGGATCCTCCTGTGCCTATGAACGATTATAGTTTAAACAATGATGATAATCCTGTTATCAAAAATGTTTGTAAAGGAAAGAAACCACAGAGCACGGATTTAAGTTTCAGGAATAAGAATGTTGGACGTTTGATTTCTAGAAAACTAAGAAATTGAAAGGGTAATCATATGAGCTCGATCGATCCGATCAAGACCGATTATCGGTGCTCAGATCATGATATAGAGGATTTCTTGGCTCGTGAAGACCCAAAAAATCAGTGTTCCAAGAGAGAGGTCATTACCCATGTTAAACAGTATGATTTCGCGACCAATTTGCCCCCATGTCTTAAGGGTACAAAAGGATTTTCCGATATCATGCACGATCTGTAACAAACCACGGGTAAAAATGAAGCACCCCTTGTCAATTGTGTTCCACATCGATCTTCCATTTCCCTTGTACATTGTGATAGTTGCCTCGATTGGATAGAGCGCTACTATACAGATGTTACGCTCCTACAAGCCCAAATTAAAAGCTTGGCTGCTCAGAACGCTATGTTGAAACAAGAGAACCTTGACCTGAAGACACACAGAGAGAGGGAGAATAAACGATTCAAGAGGGCTGGAAATATAATCATTAAGAACACAACCAGTTTCAAAGCAATTATAAATTCTGAACTGTTGGATCCCTCTTTGGCTAATTTTTAATGGTAAAATGATTTTGTTTTGATTTCATTCAATTCTGTTATTAAAGTCGAAATAGGTAGATTTAAATTTTGATTTTATTTACTAAAAATAAGACTAGCTATAGAATCTATGATTCTGTAGCCAGACTCTTTTGAATAATAATTAGTAATTAGTGATTGTTTTTCTAATACATCAAAACGGTTTTGCTATTCACAGGAAATGGAAGATTTTGTTGTTGATTGCATGGAACAAACACTTTGAATTAAACGCTCAAATGTTCAATAGTTTCTCCCTTTTTATGTTTTATAAAACTTTGGTTTATTTTTTAACAAACCAACTCATGTATGAGTGGTTTCCAGTCCACTATTTTTGTAATATTATTTGATTTTGGGGGATTCAACTCTATCTTGTATTATATGAGCATTTGGATCCTGAACTAGTTTAAGTATTGTTCACTCTTGCTAGTAAAAACATCTTTGATTTGGACACATTATGGACATGTAACATCCAAGACTATATGGACAATATTTTCACTCATTGGATTTAGACAAGCGTGGATCTTTCCCATTACATTTTGCCTTTTATATTATCGAATGTTAATATGTTATACAGCTTTAGTCTTATCATCATATGATATTTCATTTTATTTAGCACTTTAAATTCTATTTGTAATTTGTTGTTCATATATTACATGTGTGATCATTATTTCATTTAAATATCATTGATTTATGCTTGATGTTAAGTGATGTATTACATGAATACTTTGTATTAAATTTCTCTTACTATAAGTGTTCGTCTTACACGATCACGAGATCTATATGTTTATTACTCTGTTCTTATATATTTTCTCTAAAAAATACCTTTGAGTTTACTCTAGGAATGTTAACACAAGCCTGTTATATGTTTTTCTCACAAGCAAGATAGAAAGGAGTTTGAATTGCGCAGAGACATAAACTCATTAGTTGATTAATCTTAGGTTAGTTTTTATTTCTGTTATTAGTTTATTTATTAATGAAATAGGAACAGTTTAACTTGGCTTTGACTGTTATTTTATTCTTGTTTCAAATTATGTCCTATTAGTATGTGTGAGTTCTTAGATTTTAGATTATTAAACAGAAAATATAAAATGTATGTGCTTTCTTTATCTACTATATAAAAAAATTGCAAAAAAAAACATAGATTTCGCAAGTCATCCACCAAAAACTTGCAAACTATAAATACCGTGTTCATAATCACATACTCATGTTTATGTTTTAACACTTGTAAATAATTAAATTCATGTACATAGTATTGTCTTTTCTTTTAGATTAGTTTTCTTTCTTTTTATCATTTTAGGATTTTAGTCAACCAACGGAGCCGTTAAACCCGTCAGGTCATTTCACTTCAAACGGCTTGGGTTATTTAGACAACTCCGGTCTGGATTTGACCTTCCAGTTGACAACGTGTCACTTACGCCCATCAACAAATGGTGCTAGAAGGAGGGCCTGAATTAAATTGATGGAACGTGGAGGTTGCAAGACTCCTCCCCCACACACTCGCTCTCCTATCATAACGCGTAGTTGCTCAGACAATAACGTTACACTTGAAACAACAACTACCTCAAACGATAACCCTGAGATTCCCATTGAACCAGTGACACCAGTTCCTAAAGGGGCCAACGTCCAAGAAATTTTTCGTCTGTCACTCATAAGAACACATAGTGCCTTAGCCCATATCAGACAACCTGGTAGGCCACTTAATCAACCCCTTGATTTCTCGTATATTCGAGAACAAATTCAAGGCACCGGTATGCTCCAAAACCCTTTAAGTAGAAATACCATGAATCCTACTGTAACACTCATTCCTAGAGCAAGAGGACCCAGTGTTCCACCATCTCCACTTAATTCTTCTCCATCCTCTTTAGGAGGAGAGTCTTCCAACAAAGGCATCTCTTCATCAGAACCATCTCAACCTTCGAAACCACCAACTCCCATGGTAAACCAAAATAATCCTTCTAGACCTTGGCTCGATCAAGATGTTGTGGTTGTACCTGGACCCCAACACCCATTATCGAAACATCCGGAGAAATGGTTGCCCAAATTTAACCCAAATTCAAAGCAATCCACTGAGGATCACATCAAAAAATTTATGTTGCCCATTGGACTCTGAAGTGTTGAACACGAGGATGTAGTATGCATATTATTTCCTTATACGTTTGAGGGAAATGCCTGCACGTGGTAATTTTCTCAGCAGTCCCAAACCATCGCCTCTTGGGATAAGTTTGAAACTTGTTTCTTGAAAAAATTCAGAGACGATAAATTTCCGGAAGTTCTTGTTATGGAACTCTCCAACTTAAAAATGAATCCTAAGGAAAAATTGAAAGACTTTAACCAAATATTTTTGACGTTAAAGAACAAAATCCCTGCAGAAGGTCTAATTGTTGCATATTATGCTAAAGCCTTGCACAATAACATATCCATATGGGTCAAAAGGTCTAAAAAGAACATGTTGTTAGAATCCTTTGAGGAGGTGAGCCAAATTGAAAAGGATATTTTAAGCTTAAAATAAAATCGTAGTAGTGAAGTTGAAACAACCTCATCTTCTAAGAAGAAAATAGAAATTCTCACTAGGCCACCTCAACTTAAGAATCAACAAGAAAATTTAGACTTAGAAAGCTTGCAGAAAGATTTCCAAAAATTAGCCAATTAGGTCATTGACTTGAAGAGATCAGCCGAGGAGGCATCCATAAGCAAAGGAAGTTTTAAACCTCCTTTCAGAAAACCTTTTCCTCCTAACCAGCCAAACCCGACCACAGAAGGTCTAAATTTTGAAAGTTTACAGTATGCTTTGCAAACCATCTTAGAAGCACATGATAATTATTATTTTGTTCCTCCGGAAAATCCTGACGATACAGTTGAAGAGGAAGTACCAGAAGAGGAGGATTCATCTCCTCTTGTTTTTGGTCACTTGTAGGATAGTATTTTCCAAGCAAACTTCGAAATTGTTCACCCCTACAACACAAGAAGCAAAACCCAAGACAAACCCTCTACTGAAGCAAGTAAAAAATTTTTTCCAAAACAATCAAAGCAAGCTGAAATTAAACAAAGCGTAGCAGCCCCTGTTTAGAATACAATTTAATTGAAGATCTAAAAAAATTGAGGGATAATATTTTTGTTTTTGAGTTGCTGAAATTTCCCTTTATCTTGCAGAAAATGCATCAAAGTATTGTTGAAAACAGTAAAAAGAGAGATCCTAGTAGAAAAAAAATAACATGAGTTGATTTAAATATAGCCCAAAAGGTCCTAACTAAAACTACAGCTGAACCTCCAGATAAAAGGGACTTAGCAAAAAAAACTGTAGCAAATGTAGATAAAACGATTTTAGGGACAGTAGCTAAAAATCAATAGAATTATGTCGTTAATACTTGAAAAAATGTCATGCCCTTTTTGTTGACCTTCGAAAATTTTAATAGGAACATACATAATTGCATTGTCGATTCTGGTGCATCATCAAACGTGATGCCTCTATCTGTTTGCCAAAAAATTAATGCAGAAGTTAAACCTTTTGATCTCAAAATCATTCAACTAGATCGAACAAACGTTAAAGTAATTGGTGAACTTAATAATGTGTTGATTAGATTATCATCCAATCCGAAATTTCATCATATAATTGATATTATCGTTGTTGATATCCCTGAATTTTATGGCTTGTTCTTAAGCAGGGATTGGTCAAAACAGTTGCACGGTTACTTTGCCACAGATTGGTCCCACTTGTGGATGCTTGAAAATGGGCAGCCCAACAAAATCAGGATAAACAGAGAACGTTATCTTAAGAATACTATAACGGATCTAAATGACACAAATGAACCTTTCATTACATCTACTAATTCATTTGAAACGTAGGGAATGAATACCTTCTTTCGTAATTTCATGACTGAAATCTCTCCCGTCACTAATCTTGCACTTTTGACGATGCACAAATATGGTCCTTATACTTTGACCGATCCAAATCCAAGGAAGGAGAAGGTGTTGGTTGTGTACTCATCGATCCTATAGGTAATAATACTTGTATTGCTTGTCGGTTAGAGTTCGAATGTACCAATAACATGGGCGAATATGAAGCACTTCTACGAGGACTCAGGAAATCTTTGGATATGGATGTGCATAATTTGATCGTATTTGGTGATTTGAAAATCATGGTTAAGCAGGTAAGAAATGCCATACATTTCCTATCACTACATCTTAAAATATACCAGACAGAGGTATGGAGTTTAATGCACAAATTTTCAGCATTCAACATAAATTCCATTCCTAGGTTGAGTAATTCAGAAGTTGATTTATTGGCCAATGTTGCTTCTAAACTATTGTACGTTGAAGGTATTTCCCCTAATGCATTTTCAATTGAATTGTTGTTCATACCGTCGATCCCGGATAACATTACAAATTGGAGAGTATTCGACGACGACCATCAAATTATCAGCTTTCTACATATGGAAGACACCTTCGCAGGTGCAATCATTGATGAAGGTACTCATGATGAGAACCTTCGAAATTTCACGTTAATATCTGGTCCTCAATCTCCTAAATTGACATCCGAGCTAGTAAACTCTATCCCCAGATCTGTCGTACGACTAGAAAAATTTTATGACTTGCATGATAAATTTAGAGGGACAGTAAATTGCAAAACTAACATTTCTTCTTTGATTTATGAGACGGTTAATTTAGGAACAAAGGATAATCCTCAAAATAATAATCTGGGAAAGGGATGTTCCCAGCAAGAAAGATCTGCTTTTATAAATTTATTTAAAGAATTTAAAGACGTTTTTGCCTGGACATATGATGACTTAAAAACATTTGATCCTAACATCATGCAACATGTTATCCCCATGAAACCCCAGACTCAGCATTTTTCAACAGAAATTGAGGAAGATGCATCCTAAATTAGAACCCACTGTTAAAAAAGAACTAAACAAATTACTAACTGCAAAGATAATTTTCCCGGTTAGGCACATGCAATGGGTGTCAAATTTAGTCCCTGTAAGGAAGAAAAGTGGTGAAATTTGACTCTGTGTCGATTTTCGGAACCTAAACCGAGCATTTGATAAAGACAACTACCATGTTCCTTCAATGGAACAAATTCTATAGCAGATATCTGGATCCGAAAGACTATCTCTTCTAGATGGTTTTTCAGGATACAACCAGGTCCTCATGTCTCCCTCAGATCAGCTTAAAACCACCTTTCGCACCCCATGGGGCACTTATGCCTCCAGGAAAATGCCTTTTGGACTGATAAATGTCAGTGCCACTTTTCAGATAGCAATGGCTATTGATTTTCATGGCCTTATTAACCAGTCAATTATGGTCTACCTTGATGATGTCACCGTCTTCTCTAAATACAAGAATGATCACTTGTTTCACCTCAAGGTTGTCCTGGAACGATGTCGCAAGTTTGGCATATCTCTCAACCCTAAGAAAGCAGTCTTTGCATTGGATCAAGGTAAACTGCTTGGGTTTATAGTGTCTAAGGATGGAATGATTATTGACCCTGGAAGAACCCAATATATTTCTAAACTCCCCCCTCCTTCTTCCAAAAAAGCTATGCAGTCTTTTTGGGCAAGATTAATTTCGTTAGAAGGTTTGTCCCAAGTTTCTCAGAAATGGTAAGAACATTACAAAATTTAATTAAAAAAGATGTTTTGTATCGTTGGGGACCACAAGAAAGTCAAGCTTTCGACTCAATTAGAAAATCAATAATAGAGGCCCCTTCCTTGATGAGCCCCAATTTTTCTCAGGAATACACTCTTTATACCTTTGCTTCTGACCAATCTTATATTGTTGTGTTAACACAGAAAAACGTTGAAAGCAATGAGATACACATTGCCTTCATGAGCTCAGTTTTTAAAGGAGTAGAGCTTAACTACCTAGCAGTAGATCAATAGGCATATGTGGTTTTTAAAGCAGTAAAACACTTTTGATCATATCTGTTGAAATCCAGAACCAAGGTTATCGTTTCTTACCCAGTTGTAAGAAACATGTTAGTACAAAAAGAACTGGGTGAGAAAAGGGAAAATTAGATGACGTCATTATAGGAATATGACCTTGAAATAACCCTTGCATAGATTGTTAGAGGTCAATGCCTATGTAAGCTAGTGGTTGATTCGATTGAAGAACAAGAAAGTCAAATAAACACCTCAACTGTGAATCAGCCTGACGAAAAACAAATCAGTTGTGCACAAGTTACTGCCAATTCTTGGTATGAGAATATTAAATTTTATTAGACACATGGAACTGCTCCCCGTAATATTGATCCTAAAAACAGAAGATCACTTAGGCTTAAATTTGCATATTTCTAGTTAATAAATGATGTTTTACTTCGAAAGAACTTTGATGGTGTTCTTATGGGTTGTTTATACAAGGAAGAGTCAGAAAAAGTGTTATCTAAACTTCATGCAGGTGAATTCGGTGGTCATTTCGGTGGAGATACTACCACTCACAAAGTGTTAAGAGTTGGATACTATTGGCCTACCTTGTTTAGAGATTCTCATGCGTTGTGTCGTAAATGCATAATCTACCAAAATGCTGCAGGACGGGTAAAAAACACAGCATTCCCTTTGCAGCATGTTACTGTAGATTCCCCTTTTCAGTAATGGGGTCTTGACATCATAGGACCAATTAATCCCTCTTCTTCACAACAACACAAGTATATCCTGACAGCAATGGATTATTTTACTAGATGGTCCGAAGTTGTACCTTTAAAAGTGATGAACACAAATCAGGTAGTATCCTTCCTAAACTCTCATATCATCACTAGTTTCAGCATTCCCGAATATTTGGTTTTTGATAACGCCTCTTACTTTTCATCCTTTGATATGAACATTTTTGCTCTGGAAAAAGGGATTAAACTGAAGTATTTTGCAAGCTACTACCCTCAAGGAAATGGCTTAGCAATATCAACAAACAAAAATTTGATCAAGATTATTAAAAGGACAGTTTCATAAAATCACAAAAATTGGCACAATGCATTGTATAATGCACTATGGGCTAATAGGGTAATACCAAAAGATTTTGTTGGTAATTCCCCTTTCTTCCTCGTTTACGAAATAGAATCCATTCTTCCCCCACATGTTTTACTCCCTTCTCTACAATTGTCGCAAAAAGTTCAAGAAGAGGAGTGCCCTCCCCTAGAAAATCAAATTAATGCCTTGTTAAAACTAGAGGAGGTAAGAAACCAAGCAAAGCATAAACTGGATCAGCATCAACAAATTTTAAAAGGTTGGTTTGATTCAAATTCTTCTTCATATAGGAATTTTGATATAGGAGATATGGTTCTCAAGTGGGATAAAGCTCACGAGGAGAAGGGGGAACATACCAAGTTCCAAAACCTGTGGCTGGGACCATTTGTAATTTCTGAAAAATTGGGCCCCATCTCTTTCTGTCTACATAATTTGGAGGGACAGCCAGACACTTTCCCAATGAATGGCCAGGCTCTCAAGAGGTATTTCACTTGATGTTTTTTGTTTCACTCTTTTGTAAATATTTTTTTTAATTTTCTTTTCTTTTTTTTTATTTTGGTTCTTTTCATTTTGCTTGGTTTTGATTTGCTTTCTAAATAATTATGTCTAAGTCACCATCTTGTTTGTGGAAGGGAATCATAATTTTTGTTCATTAGCAGCAGTTGATAACTTCCCAAACCCCTCAAAAGTAAGTGCTAAAACTCAGATCAGCGGAAATGAATTTATGTTCAAATCAGTGTTTTATGTTTCTCACTGAAATTACAAGTAGATGTGATTGTCATTAATAAACTTCTAACATTGTCCCTGTTTTGAGAAAAAAAACTCAATTGTACCTTCCCGTCCTCTAGATGATTTCCTAACCGAAATCTAAGTGTCCAAGTCATGATGAGGGTTATCAAAACAGAAGAGTAATTGGTGAAATATCAAATTTTTTCATTCCAAACTACGAGATTTTCAGTATCACCCTGCCCTCTTGATTATCATTAAGTTCTGCAAACTATAAACAAATTCTAGACGATTGAAAGCACAGTAATGTGTGGGAAGTGTATGTAAAACCCTTGGGACACTAAATAGGTCTGTTGGTAGTGGGTAAATGCATGCATGATACCAAGGCAACTTCGTCGGGGTAGTGAACAGGCCTGCTGGCAGTGAAGCAATGTCGGGTTTAAGAAGATCTGCAAGTCTGTTTTCAATTTGATCAAAATGAAAATATGTACTGTATCATGGTTAAATGACTCTTGGATAGGATATAGCAACTAGAGTGGGTCAAATGACATCCCTGTCGAGGCAATGGATGCATGCTGGCAACAGTGGCTCTGTCAATTGCATAAACAATCGATACACTCGTAAACTAAGTTAGATACCGGATGACATTTTTATTTTATTTTTAGACAAATATACATCTAATACTAAACTGTGTTATTTTCTGAACTATGATCAATATGCTTGGCCAACTATTAACTATTTCTAAAATTCATTTCATCTGATTCACCCTGGCATGAATTTTTTTGGTGATGAGGAGATAATTGCTTCGCCCAGTACGTCGCTATTGTTGGCAGCCACATGTGATTTTCAATACTTACCACAATCAAAAGAGATGATACCTTTTTGTAGCTACTATCACCTTCTATTTGTAAATATTTCAAGGCAATGATTGGGTTAAGTTTACCTTATTGAGTTTTTCGCTTACATTTTCATTTGTTTTAGTTTTAATTCATGACTGTAAGCATGAATTTAAACATAAAAACTTGGATTGTTTTCAAAATCTTTTACCTTAGAAATATCGTTTTAAAAGCCACCCATATATGATTAAAAATCAAATCTTATGAAATGGTTGGTTAATTCACTATTGAAATCTTTGTGTATTAGGGTTATTAAGAATTCATTGGTTCTATAGTTCATTGGAGAAATGTTTGAATGCACAGGAACTTTGGTTAACTGTGATATTATTCTCATGAGTTCAGTTGTCATATCAGCATTCATGCAAATGAGTACAGGCATGTTATACTTGCATTTTCACCTTATCTTGCTAGCCCAAAACATTAATGAGACTATTCATTATGCGCATAGGGTTTTGTACTCTGTGAATTTTGGCACTTATCATGAGAAATGGCTTGGAGTCTTACGAACGTTATGGTTTTCATTTTCCCTAATTCTCTTGTCCAAGTTATGATATCCCCCGGACTCTGTGATTTTCGTGCTATTACATCCTGTTTAGACCTGTCTCTACTGCTCATCCATTGGGTACCTAAACCTATCCCTGGTGATTTCTATTGTATCCTTATCATAGTGGTAATGGAACCCTTCGTTCATATCGAGCCGAACGAATGCCAAGCTTTGCTATCCCATGATGACGCTATTGACGACCTAAAGGCTCATGGGTGGGATGTATTCCTCAAGAAGTTTGAGGGCTATAATCTCCACGTTGCAAAAGCATTTGCATAGACTTTTGACGACTGCGAAGCCAATATTGGGGATATACAATTAGAATTAACAGAGGATTTCATGAGCAAGGCGACAAGACTCCCATCTAAAGACAAGAGGTGGTTCAAGAACACTAAGATAGAAGATGTCCCATGGATTTTATTCATGGATTTCCGTAAAACCACTTGTTGTATAAAAGGTATTCTTATCGCTCTATTAAAACCTAGATGGCATAGCCTCCTTTTAATTTTGAAGCAGTTTGTTACTTGTGAAGGCCGAAATGGGCTGGTTTTTTTGTACCACGTTCATTTGCTTATGAATTTCATAGGGTTTGAGTTGGATATGCCCTTTTACCTATTGATGAGTCTTTACAAAATGTCCAAGCGTTACAAATGACAGGGTATCGATTCGAGTTTGTTTCACCACGGACTCATTAAACTCTTGTTGGTTTATCACCTGTCGAAGATAGGTGAAAATTGGGAAACCTTTCTAATAAGAAATGGATTCACCCAGGCCGACGCTACATCCAACCCTCTTTTAACTGTAAACCTGTGAGATCGGAAGAGC
>CBVK0101456165.1:0-10953 GCA_900067695.1 Picea abies | reverse complement strand
TGATAAACATTGTCCCCTTGGGACAATTAACCAAGAAGTTTAGAATTGACTTGCCCTTCCCATTAGTCCACCCATCTGACATCACGGTGCATCCGATGGTCTTCCATGTTTCTCTGAGCTGAGCTAATCTTTCTATGCAATCGACCTTTTCCCCTTGAAGGAGACGCCCTCTCAAATCTTGATAGGAAGGGCCCTTATACCCTGGTACTCTTTGGACAAATTTCCACATCAAACCCAGTGATTTTGGCAAGGTGGTATTTCAAGCAGCTAATTCCTCCATTAATCCTTTTTCTGCAAAGATTGCATGTCAATAGTTGTCTATTGGGAAGTTCTACTGGTTCACCTTACACCCACATTGGATCCAGTGCCTTTGACATTTTGTTTAGGTGAAAATATTAAACCTATGGCACAAAAAAAACCCAAAATAAACACATGATAATGCAAAGCTTAAATAATGAGAGCTAGATGAATGTAGAATGATTGATTCTTCCATTAAAAAACAAGAAGAGGCACATTGCAAACCCTAGCCTAACTCTAGAAAAAAAATGTTCAAACAAATGAAAGAAAAATGTTTTGGATCATTCCTGGAAATCTTGATGGTTTGAATGATTGAATGATGAATCCCCACTCCACGATCTCTTCGCTAATGGCAACAAGATCCTTGGTTTTCTCCTCCTTGGATAGATGCACAATGACTTCCCTCACACCTCTCTAGCTCTCTCACAACTTAGAAATGAAATAATGAATGAAAAAAAGTGACATGCGAGCCTTAAAACCCCCTTCACGCGCACTTTTCCACATTTTTTATTCAGTTGGCCGATATATTCTGTCGACTCGCTATATTTTGAGAATATATTGCGATACTTTGAATGTGTCACAACACATTCAATGTATCGGATATATCGCTATATATTCCATCGAATATATCGTCTTCCCCTTTATCTCGGTGATAAATCCGATATATATGATATATCGACGATATATACAACACTGGTTGAAACCCTAAAAGGGGAACATAAGTGCTTCTTCCCCTCATAAAGTTTTATTTGTCCAAATTTGTGAATCATCCTTGCTAGGGTTAGAATCTTATAGCTCAAAAGTGCTTGCACTTTAGGATTTTAGCCCTAGACATTTGATCCTTGACTTAGTTGAAGCTACAAGAAAGGAAATGGCATCTAGTGCCCAAACGTTCTTGCACCCTAGATACCCTTTTCCTCAAAGTCTAAAGGCTAAGGTCCAAACATGCTTGCATCTTAGGGTTTAGACTCTATTTCTTTGGTTGCAATTAAATCAATCTTCAAGTTTAATGCATTTGAGACTCCATAGGCCCTAGAATGACAACAACACTGATCTAGGAGTGATCTTGTGGTGAAAGTAGTTGTTAAAATCACCTTTTTTATTCTCTCAATCATCATACTAACTTTACTAACTCTAACCATAGCAAACTTCAACTATTTATTGCTGTTGTTACAAAAGGTTGCTACAGCCACTGAAAATTGTCTTAATTTGCTGCATACACCTATTTATAAGTGGCTTAACTTGTTCATAAACTAGATCTAGCAATTGGATAATAATCTATTGGTTTAATGTTTACTTTTCATGCTCAATTGTGGTGTTTCTGAACATTATTCCTTGTTGTTGTTGCAAATCTTTTATTGCTATCATAAAGTTGTTTACTGCTGTAATTTGCAACAGCCAATGCAATTTTACTTGTCTAGTGTCTAAAGATGTCATTGTTGCATGCTTTAGCTTCGTAATTGTCAAATATATGCTCCAAATTGTTCTTTGTTCCGGGCAGGTACAACAATCACCTTACAACCTCTTTTTTTTTCCTACACCTAGACCTAACTAATAGGTGACCAAGATAGGGGGCGGTAGGCTTGGCTATTTCTTGCTATTCGATCCTTGAGGTCACCAAGGAAGCATCCCTTGTGGTGGACCTTTTCCATCTCTAAAACAAGGGAAGATTCTACTTAGGTGACAGTGGTAGTTTATTCCATAGTTACACAAGATTTGGGGATCTTGTGGAGAGAGTTGCACAAGTACAAATCCTGCGATAATATCTCCAATCAATGGTATCCTGTTGACAAGGCTTCTCGCCAACCACTCCATTGACATCAAATCCAATAAACCTGTTACCACCCAAGTATGCATTTGAGCTGGAGCACTGGAGTTAAATGCAGATTGTTGCATGCTTAGGATGGATGATCTTGATTTGATGGACCCTTCTACATGTTTTGTTTTGATGAATAAAATTCCATGAAGACCTTTTGAGGCATATCACATATCCTAAGGCAGAATTTGCATATTTGGAGGCATTTCAGCCCATTTGAACTTCTAAGAGAGCACCTTGCACTATAGGAGAACACATGGCATTCAAAACTCATTTACAAGTGCAGGCATATGTTTCTAGGTGAAGCGCCCTTCATCCAAGCAGAGTCTATGGTATGTTATGACCAACCATATTTGTTGATTTATGAGCCTACTTGAGGGGGCCTCCCTACATACCAGCCCATGGATTACACATACATCCAGAAAATCGACATTTGAAGGAATATTTCAGCATTTGAAATGGTCAAATAGCACTAGAAGAGGAGCATCCAAGCATAGGAGATGACATGTGGCATCAATAAGTGCTTCACTCAAGGAGGCATCCGAGGCATCTTTTACAAGGTCAAATCATCTAAAGTAGGAAGATGCTCTTCATTTAAGGCAACTTTGGCATATTTCAATGGTTTGAAAGGAGAACACCTTTCACAAGGAGGTGACACAGGGCAGAAAGGAATCATCTAGCACCTTCCCCTAGTTAAAATAAACACTAAGAGGTGAAGGGCTCTACTTCAAGAAGACTCCAAGGGGTTTTTCTTGATATTTAGTAGGAAAAGAAGGATCTAAGGCTTTCTAGACTATTCTTTATAATCTTTTATTGAATGGTAGTTGATGGAGAAAAACTATAAAAGGAGGCCCTCTAATTTCATTGTGGAGAAATACCTTAGGATCTTGAATTGGAGACTGCGGATAAAATTGCAGATTTGGAGCTCAGTTGTGGAAATATTCAAGGCTGATTTGCGTCCGAGGTCACCATCATATCATTTCAGGTTTTCTCTTCTTGGCTGGACATAATATTGTACTGTTCTAGTGGGTTAATGCTAGGTATTGAGGGGCTGAAAGAGAGGCCTTTGACCTTCTTCTCAGCTGTTTGTGATACCAAATTTCTGAAGTCTGTATTCAGGGCTGATTATTCAATAGAAAATTGTCCTCGTTTGCTGCTTATGTCTCATATGATATCACAAATTCACTTGAATGATTGATGGTTGTGTTGATGTGTCATTCTGAGTATCTATACTTGACTGTAAGTGCAAATTACAGATCTGTTATCATTGCAAACATCGCTGTTTAATGCATGTTTATTGGTTTAATATGCTTCACAGTCAAGATCTTATCTCGCAGATTTGTCTTTGGACTCCACACCCAAAAGGACAAGGCACTAGTCTACTTGCATTCACCACCATACATCTATTGCATATCATTAATTCCTATTTTGTAAAGTCGGAAGTTGTTTTAAGGGTTTAAGGACAGACTTAGCAATCTTATTAGGGAATCCCCTCTTTGTGTCGGAGGAGAGCTGGCCTAAAGTAAGAAAAGTGTCCACCAAGGTGGCAATGGGTGGAACTTTTAAGTTGCCCTAAGTTTGCATTTTTTATTGTTGGACTTGAGTGTTTGGCAAGTGCAGGTCTAGAAGGTAACATGACCAACTACTCATCCCTTAATTCTAGGAACAATATAGGTATGCTAGCCTATTACAGTGTAGTCAACGACAAACTAGTCAATTCTTCTCAGTGGATCCTGTCTGGTTGGTTTCTCCTTTGGGGTTGACTCTTCCTAGTCGATCTTTCTTAGTTGACTTTACCTAGTTGATTCTCACTCTGATCCGAAAATGGGTCATCTCCTATGTCATACATTTAGGATTTTGTGTTAGGGGCACAACAAGTTGGGAATAGTTTGAGTAACTACTAACAAGTTGAGGTTGTCGGACACCCTTTAATGAGATGGATTAAAAAAAACTTATTAGTTGAGGTGGTGGTTGAGAATAGTTGGAGTTATAACAATCAATGTTCTGACACTTTTCAAAAAGATTGTAATATCATTATAAATCTGTGAGAGCTTAGTCTATGACAGGCAGAGTAATTGAGAAGTGCTTTGTTGTCATGTATGACATTTGTTTATGTAATCGTTGAAAATGTTACTAATATTCTTTATTGCAATTTGTTTATGGCTGTCTCTGTAAGTGATTTGTTACAGGGAATAGCTATAATGAGAGAGTTGTACTAGTAATGATTACTCCTTTCCTAATTGATTTTGATTGGAGAGAGACATTTTAGGACAACAGATCAATTTTGTTGCCACCTTTACGAGGATTTGAAGGTCACGAGTGCAATGGGTTATGTGAATCTGACTTCCTATGATTAATGAAGAAACAATCAAACTACTTTGGGAATGATAGTGATCAAATTTGGTTTTGCTTATTATAACGACGATTCCTTGCACTTGTTATTTATATTAAATAGTTTAGATTCTAGAATGTGAATGTTCACTGTGACTGCACTGCACTAGGAATTCTGATATGTCAGAGACTGTTGACAAGGTTTTTTTGCCTTATGGCCACATGATGTGCAGAGGTCAGTTACGTCAATTGCATTGGTTTATTTGCACTTCACATTTCTCTTGCACCTAGTCATGTTGCTCTTTGTGTAGAGTTAGGTCTAGTTGTCTTCATTTCCATGTATGAATTATCAAGTTGGCAGAGTTTGAGAATAGGCAACGTCATTGACATAAGCATGTCTATGTCCACTATCAATGGAGAAGAACATCCTAATTTGATGTCTCTGTCCTATGCTCAAGCTTTGTGAGGAGACTTGTGTTTATATTACAAAAGGCTAATGAAATGAAGAGCTTCATTGACTGTGCTAATATTTCTCATGCTGTGCAAAAGGTATACCCTCGACTTATGTCCTGACATGACATGATCATTAAATAATCTATTTTGGAATAAAAAAGCATCTCTTAAAAAGGAGTCTCATCGACCCTTGTGACCTTCAATACCATTATTCTGTTGGTTCCTTGGAACCTAAGCCAATTAATTAGAAGTGGTCAGGTTGCGATATATAGAAAACAATATACCTGTAAAATATCATCTTTTTGAAGTTGTGGAAGATGGATGATGCTATATACATTGGGGTGCCACAAATTTAAGGAATAGAAGCACCCAAAATAGGAATGTATAGTTACATAAATTATCCGTCTTACTAGCATACCCATGTATGACAATCTCATCATTTGTTTTGTTCTCATCCTTGATCACATTCCATTGTATTTGTATCAATTTCATTTCTTCCCGAGTGCTTTTTATCAAACACTGATTTGGATTGCTGCCCTTCCATTAATAGACTAAGGAAGAAATGATGCTGCATTGCTGTGTCTAATCTTGTTTTTCGCATGTTTTCAGTTATCAATGAATCAAATATCATCCTTACTTTTAGGTCTAATGTCCATCTGTGCAGAATTGAAGACACAAAGCACACACCATAAGAAGACATAGGTCTAATATCATCCTTACTTTTAGATCTAATGTCCATCTGTGCAGAATCGAAGACACAAAGCACACACCATAAGACATAGATATAACAAACAAATTAATATTGTAGTATTAAACTAATGAACCTCAAAAGAAATAATTATCCCCAAGGTACCTTGAAAATGCAAATGAGTTCAGGACTGATTACAGAATTTCAAAACTAGCTTCAGCCAATTAGACATCCCTTTAGAGGAGCTGTACAAGATTGAAACTAAAATTATTGCATATTTATAGACAGATGCATCTGTCCAAACATCATACGGAACTTTTGTCCATCCTAAGATCGCAAGTTTACCTACATAATCACATACATTGGTGAAGGTAATCTACTTAAATTCTTATTCTATGGGATGGAATGAAATTAAAAAAGCATGATCAGAGACAGGTGATCAAATATACATTACTGAAAGGAGGTTATAAGAATGTCCTTACTGGGCCATGAATGCAAGGTTATAGATCATTGCAAGGACTTGAATTCTTATTATGTGGGATGGAATGACAATAAAAAAGCATGATCACGGACACGCAGTCAAATGTACATTACTCAAAGGAGGTTATATAATGTCCTTACTGGGCCATTTGTGCAAGGTTATAGATCATTGCAATAACATTTTAGTGATTTAATTTTAAGGTTGCTTGGCAAATGGCATCTGGAAATGTTTCAATTATAAGAAGGGACGACAGTTTGTCAGACTTCCAATTAAATTATGAGACACTGATGGTTTTAATGAGAAGATCCAGTAAAACTGGTTGTATGACTAATTCAAACTTCACCGAATTAACTACTTTGTCTTTAGAAAAGCATTGGATCATGTGCACTGAAGCTGGTAGACTGTCTAATGACTTTATGCATAAATTTGAACCGACCTGCATCCCAGAGTTGATTGAAAGTTAATCCTGTTGGTCATGTTTTGAGTTGCCGTAGCCCAACAACATGTTATCACTAATAGATAATTTTCTAACATGGAGGGACTGGGTATAATGCCCTTTCTTGAGGCCTAGCCTTGTTCCAAGTTAATGTAGTTAGGATATTGGCTGTGGAAAATTAGTTCTTGGTTTTCGGTGAAGAATTTATTTGTACTGTTACAATCAATATGGGAAGAATTCCCTCTTGAGGATAATTGATGGAGATGAGTCATATTGGTGACACCTTTATCAGAGCTGATTGTTTCTTTTTTCTTTTGCAGGTATCAGTGAAGATCTTGTTTGATTCTGGTGTTCAGGCATGCCTGGAATACCTTGAAGCTATGCCCTGGACAGAGGAGGAGGAGGTAAGGCTGAGGAATTTGTTGAGTCGAATCCATTTGGACAGAAACATAGTACAAGATGTATTAGGGAGGCTTCATCTCCCAGAGCACACAGGCCCAGAGAAATTACTCATGCATGTAGTTCAGTCAGTTACCAAAGGAACAGATGAAAAGGCAAGGAGGGAAATGAAATGCTTAGTATTGAGAATGTTGCGGGAGAATTCAATCCAGGATAATGAATTTGCGAGTCTATTCAAGGATGATTTGTACGGTCTCTGCCATGGTTGTCTTGACTCTCTTGTGAAGCTTTTTATGCAAGCCACTAACAAGAATCTTGGGAATGAAGTTATTGAAGATAGAGGATCATTAATTGCACAAATTGCTCGACAGGTGGACAATCTTAATTGGCTACTTGAAATTCTTGTTGATAGACAAATAGCAGAAGATTTTGTGAGAATATGGGCTAACCAGTTAGAATTGTTAGAGCTATACAAGCAAACTTCTTGTATGGTGCGATATGAAGTTAGCCGTGTTACTGCAAAGCTGGTCATGACCCTAGGAAAACGACAGATACTTTGTCCTTGTGAAGTGAGATATAACCTTCTGCAAGCTTGGTTGCAACCATTGGTGGATGACTTTGGATGGATACAGAGGTGCTGCAAAGGACTTGATATGAAGGTAGTGGAAGAAGCAATAAGCCAGACAATTCTTACACTTCCAATGAAGCAGCAACAGAGTATACTTCTGTGCTGGATGGAATATTTTTCGAATTCTGGAAATGACTGCCCAAATTTACAGAAGGCATTTGAAGTTTGGTGGAGGAGGTCATTTATGCCAAGATGACCTATTGACCTTCAAGGCAACATGTCTAGATTTCTCGTATTTGTAATATTTTCTTTTTAATCTCTCTTTTGATTTGAGACATATATTTTCAAAGTTTTTCTCTCTTGTAATTCTTCCAGGAAACTAAAAAATCAAAAGTTTTTATCTGAGGTCATTTCTTCCAGTGTGACCAAGATATTCTATCCAGGAAATTACCAATTGCAGTGGCAGGAGACAACTAAATGTACCGACAGAAGAATATCTGTCAGCCAGGGCAGCTGGATTCTGTCGAATTGACAAAACATCAACATTGCTTAAGATGAGAGATGAATGTACCTGTCATGTACATAAAATGATTGGGAAGTGAATATGAAATGAGATTTTAGGAGGTTTGCATTTCACTCCTTAATAAAGCTGGCCAAAGTTATTCATGTCTGTGAGTTTGTTTGGGGGGGTGACATTCTGTCATAAGCTATTGCCTGCTGCACAGAATCACCTGTGTCCCCTAGAAGAAGAGGGCAATGGGCATGGGTTTCCAATGTCCATAACAGTACGGGTTTTGGAAATGTTATGGGTTTCCAATGTCCATAACAGTACGGGTTTTGGAAATGTTAAAACCTATAGATATATATTACAGACATTATTATCAATAATTGTTGCTTTTTCTTTTTCTCTGCACTATTTGTCTCACATATTTTCCAAAACTTTTCGTACTTATAAGAACCTCAAAATTCTTGGGTAAGGTATTAATGTTGTATGGACATGACTAACCTACTCTAAGCACATAAAGAGCTTGAGTGGGAGAGAAAGCAATGGAAAAATGAGAAATGGTGATTCGATGAAAGAAGGTTCAGGGAAGTGATTATTTGTGCTGTTCTTGCCCCTTCCTTTGGGTGTTGACCTTAGTAGTTTGATAATAATCTAATCCGAACATTGAACATATATTGTTATGTATTGAATCAGTGTACTTGAAAGGTCTTGGACATGAATTTTAAGAACAGTTATTATTAATGTTTCACCAAGTTTCGGGGGTGTTAAGGGTGAGGATGTAGGGACACATCTCAGAGATGTGGTCTCAAATTCCAGGGGACATCATAGGGGATGTCAAAGTCCCTGACATTAGGGACTTTGCCTTAGATATCTATTAAAAAAAGAATATTTAAAATAAGAGATATTTTTTGATACACAATTGATTACAAACTTGTACAATAAAGCAACAACTGTTATGCAATTCTAATTACACAATTGCATCCATTATGCAATTGGGAGTAACAAAATCTGAAAATTGGCATTCAAATTAGGAAAAACATAGCATTTTCATTATAACATCATCAATATCCAACTTAAATTGAAATATAATGATATATCCTATAATTATATCCATCATCATTTTATTAGTGTATCAACAGTGTACAAAAAATAGTGAAAGAAACAATAAAGCTCAAGCTGCTAGTCATCCTCAACCAACCTCTGCTTGGACTTTATCATCTGAGTTGCAGAAACTATCAACATCAGTTATAGGATCGTGGAGATAATTGATCTCTTGTTCAAATTTGAATGTTGCTATAACTTATTTAGCGAAAGAAACGAAAAAGATTGATGCTCCATGTCTTCATTGAAAGAGTGCTTGTTGGCCCTGAAATGCATTGGAAATATGGTCGGAAATCCTTGTAGACAACACTTCTCTTCCTTTGACCAACCAAGGGGAGAGGGAGGTAGACGTGTTTCCATTCACCAATCAACTCAAGGTAAATGTGCCTCTATTTGTTCCTTGCTTGTTGGTGCCATTCGATCAATCTAGGCCTATCCCCCATTTGTCCACGATCCAAACTAGGAACATCATCTACAGGAATGTGGGGATAATCGATGCCTAGTTCAAATCTAAATGTTATTATACATAGTTTAGTGAAAGAAATGAAAAAAGATCGAAGCCCCATGTTAAATAATGCTTGATGACCTTGAAATGCATTGGAAATACGTTAGGAAATCCTTGTTGTAGTGAAAGAAATGAAAAAAGATCGATGCCCCATGTTAAATAATGCTTGATGACCTTGAAGTGCACTATAAATACGTTAGGAAATCCTTGTTATAGTGAGTTGTAGGGTAGAAATGGCAAAGGTTACGATTTGGGAAGGGTATATACAAACAAAAGAGACAAGGGGAGGGTGGTGAAACCCTCAAATAAATAAAAGCAAAGAATGGTTTTTTGTTTTATTTATTTGTTTTGTGTTTCTACAAGGACACCCATGTAGAGTACTCCCAAGTATTAGGAGTGTCCTATTTTTGTAGGGGACATTTTTGGTAGAGTCCCCAAGTATTGGGGGCATACTAAGAATGACATGAGACAATCTCGATGGAGTCTCCATGCCCAAGGGGTGTGAGGAGCATATCAATAAATCATCTTACTAATAATTTATCTATTTAAAATTATTTTATGTGAGTTAGTATAATTGATTATACCTTACTTGAGCAAGTGTAGTGAAGGATTGGGATAATTGACCCTTATAACTTGGGGTTCATTTTTCAAGACCATACACGAGTTGTAAAAAAATCTCATGCACGTAATGTCATTTATTTGTGATCCTTGCTCAAGTTGGAAGGCAATAGTGTAATAATCTAGCTCACAAGTGTTTTCTTTAAGAAAATGATCGTGTTAGTGACATTTGAGTTTATATTGAAAATAAACTTATCGAAAGGAATTTTTTTGTCCCCACACTCAACATTCATGACCTGTGTAACTTCTATTATTTATTATATCTTCAGTTTTCTAATGCTTTTGATATTTTGTAGTTTTCTCTAAAATAAAATCAATATAAGTCTCTGAGAAATTTGTTAGTTTTTATAGCTCAGGAGGTACTCTGCATGTTTGTCTTGTATGCAGAAGTAACCTTACATTTACACAACTAGACACTTGACTTTGTAATGGGCTTTTATAAAGTTGTAATAAAGTGGTTCTTTTATGTAAGTGACTTTTTAATAAATTGTACCTTCTAGTATTAAGGTGACTTTATTTCATAAAGTGCACTTATGTTATAAAGTGAAATTGTGTTTTAATATTTTAAGTGATTTATTTTGGAGGGAATGAATTATGTCCCTTAATCATGTAAAGACAAGATTAGATCCTGACCTTTGCATTTAGGGATAGGGAAGGTGAAAAGACATTTGGAAGATAAAATGTCACTTTCGAATTATAAGAGAATGCATTGGGTAGTGTGCAAGACACAATGAGAAGAGGAGATTGAGAGATTT
>CBVK0101456158.1:0-28703 GCA_900067695.1 Picea abies | reverse complement strand
ACCGAGATCTACACTCTTTCCCTACACGACGCTCTTCCGATCTCACAACAGAACAACAAGGCCAAAGGTAAAGATTCATGCATTGTGATCTTGCTATGTTTACCAAACAAATATCCTAAACTATTTATTCATCTATGCCATGATAAATATGTCGATGTCATCTGCAACACATGCTTTGCAGTTCACAAGAAGTATCGACGAGTGCAAGTGAAACGCCCAACATAGTGCAAGCTCCACAGACTAAGAGGTATGGTTACAAAACTCTAACCTGCATACTTCATCCAAGTTGTGCGTCTACTTGTAAATTTATGCCAAAAAAAAAAGAAACAAAAAAATGATGCAGATTGCCATTCACGTTACTTTTTCTGTTCAAAAAATGTCACCATGTCTAAACTTATAACACCCAATATACTATCGATATAAGGCTTGAACAACCGCCGAACTGGGCAAGTGTTCGTCGGGGACATAATGGTTGTGTATAGCACCTACTCAGACAAGGCAAACAAAACTAGATGCATTGTGCGTGCTGACATGACATACAAGGAAGCCATGATGATAGTCACACTCACTATCCCTACATAACTTGTTCAGAAACATGCAGAAAATATCTTGCTAGGTAACGGGATATTCATTACAAATTTTAATATATTGTCGAAAACAATATATGACCGTGGTGATTGTGATTGGATTATATCGCTCAATGAAACAAGTATTGTGGAAAAAGTTCCCACGATTTGTTAAGAATATTGTTTCATACTAGACACAACAATCAACCAACTTGCACAGAGCAACGACACTTACCTAATCAGAACCATTGGTGCAATTGTCACACTCACGAGAAAAGTTGGCTCGCAACACATTCTTTATATAAGATGGAGAGTCAGACAACGACAAGGCAATGGTACCATTCTCCATATCCAGTTTTGTCCTTTACTTTCACATGCTCATATATCTCAGTTATGTTACACAACTATTACATTGTTCCATGTTGTAGCTGCAATTGTTCGACACCTATTCAAATTTTTTTCCTTCAATGGAACAACAATTGCATAAAGGAAAATTTCCACTTATGTTCTTCAAAAATATAACAAAGAAAAGAGATGTTAAAGAAAGGATGTTTCTCACAACCCAAGCAACATTTGTAACAGAATTGCGAACAAACATAGTACAAGATCTCAAGAAACTAACTAGCTCGACAACTGTTGTGCATATACATCTATAATTCCATCCATACTTTGCTCAAAAATTGCTTTGAACAATTTTCTGCAGCTTTTTCATTGTACAGTTGTATATTCTATTGTTCAATATATTAACTATTATGCTCACGTGTGCAGGTTAAGGGTGTTTTGGTTGCAGTGAATGTGTACTCGAGCCCCTTCGAGCTTGTATGTGCCAAATGCAACTCTCCTGCTTCTACCTCTGATTTCATAGATGATGGCACAATTGATTGCCTACGATGCAGTAAAAAATGCCCTTACATATATAGACATTACCTCAACGCTGCCATCTGAACCCTCAACAACATAATTGTACATTGTACAATTAGACAACCTCTGTTACAAGATGTGCTTCCTGGGTTAGCAGAATTTCCATATGAAGTATACCTACAGAAAAAGGAAAACAATGTCTACATGTTGCGCGACTTTCTCATCCATAGAAAATTTACATTAAATGAGGACAATGCCATACTGCATATCGACTAAACCAAAAAAAAAAAAAATCATATCAAGCGTTGACAAGAAATGAAACAATCTCATATGTATTTGTCCATGCTACCCAATGAGGGTATGAATAGAGTTTTGCAGTGCCATGGCAAATTGAACTGGAAGCGCATAAGATTGTTCAGTCCAAGAATGAGAAGCATGAGGATAGACCTCACACAAAGTATCCAACTGTGAATAAATCAGGTCCATCCTTTGAGCCGTCAAAATGGCTTGATCCCCTGAATGGAACCATCAGGCATTTTCAATAATATTGCAAATTTGGCATTGTTCAAACTCCATTAAGTTAAATGCTAACACTCTTTTCCAGAACTAGTAATGTTAGAACATTGTCAGGTCAACGTGATCTTGGTTCATAGTACTATCAAAAGCAAATGTTCATAGTGATCTTGGTTCATAGTAATATAGTAATCGGAAAATTTCTTGGTGCCCATTTGGGGATTTGGTTATAGATGGGATACAATACCCAATCTCCGCTGATTTTTTCCTGTCTTGTGTTTGGCAGACTTTTGTTCATGTGCTTTCGTACTGTAGTTCAAGGTTCTCACGGGCCCGATTTTTGAATTATGGTTGGATGATAGATTCAAGATCTTAGCGTTTTTTCTATGATCTTAAAGAATATGCAGGACCTACTTTGCCTTTTAATGTAAGCTCTGTGAAGCAAATGTAATATGTAGTTCATTTTAGCACTTTTACTTGATTGATGAAATTACCAAAATCTTCTTCAGAAATGTTTTGAAATAAAAGGATATATTCTAGGTGAAGTCCAATGGAACTATGATATCAACCACAGAAAATAAAAATAAAAATTCATCGTTGTTATACTTATGGTGAAGTTGACAGTACAATAATTTTACTTGAACATCCCAGAATTGATTTTTCTGTAGCTTTTCGATGATTCTCTTATGCAAACACATCCTGGAAAGTATAACCATGACTCTCTTTCTCTATTCCTTGATTGAAGAGCCTGTTCATCTGTCTAATGCACTTCATAGTTACTGTTAAGACCATCAACGGGGCTTCGTTAGGACCAATTCTCGCTTCCAAAAATTTCCCTCCCCTATCTTTTTCCCCTCTACTTTCCCTTTCTGGTTACTTAGTCGTTTTTCGAAAAATGTCTAAGTGCGCGGGTTGGTGGATTGACATGTTCAAATTTACACTGATGCTTTTATATCACGAGTTCGACCAACCGCTTCCCCGATCCATACTCAACAACTTTTTTGATCGCAGGTTCCCGGCTAGGCGGGCTCAACATTGTGCTTCCATTGTTCTGCCCCCTACAAACATTGCCTAAACTTCCCTGATATACAAATTGACAACCAAATTCCCCTTTCTTTTTCTCCTCTACTTTCCCTTTCTGATTACTTAGTCATTTTTTTGAATATGTCTCATGCTTTTATATCACAAGTCTGACCGACCGCTTCCCCATTCCATACTTGGCCACTTTTTCCATCGTCGATTCCCAGGCAGGCTTGCTCAACATTGCGCTTCCATTGTTTCGCGACCTACAACAACACCCAGAATTCCACGATATACAAATTGATCGTCGAAGTCTGTCATCATGTCATGTTTCGTGTTACACATTTTGCAGTGAAAAGTTCAGAGACATACAATTTGACTATCGGGCCCTCACATCTCCTGAGTATAACTTGTAACCCTGTTTTGAAGCCCGACCGATCGCTTTCCATACTTGGCCATTTCTTGGAATCTCTTTCATGGGTGGTCGGGTTGGCAGGTTCACAAAATGGCCAATTCTTAATCGCTCTTCGCCATCCCCGCCACCTTCACAATTTTTTCTAGATATGCAATTATTAAGCTTTAATGTTAATAGATCATCATGCAGAAACCGTTAAGATTGTCATTAATGTTCGAAAGGCTGGAGGAGATCTACCATTAATACGAATTAAACCAAGATCTGTGGAGGGTTATATTATCCCTTCCGAGTGTTCATTTCAAGAATCATGGAATCTCTTTCGCGCGTCGTCCGGTTGGCGGCTTCACGAAATCTCCAATCCTTAATCACTCTTCTTTGTCACCACCACCTTCGCATTTTTTTTTAAGTATGAAATTAGTAAGCTTTAATGGTAACAACTCATTATGCAGGAACCGTAGAAATTGTCATTAATCAACGAAAGCCTCGAGGAGATCTCCCATTGATACGCATTAAACCAAGATTTGCAAAGGGCTATATTATCCCTTCCGAGTGTTCATTTCAAACATCATCTGGAGAAAACATACGTTCTCGTCAACTTATGGCAACAGTTTGACAAGAGTTTTGTCCAGATACAGTAAACACTTTCGGGCATGATGACCAGAACTTCCAGTGGTCCAAGGCATATTCTTACTACTCATATCCTTCCGCTCATAAGCAAGTAAGGAGATGTTGCCTTGGTGCGCTGAGAGATATATTTCAATCTAAAGAATTCCAAGGCAACCCCCCCCTCCTTAGACAACCTTCCCCTGCATTGATGGTCGGCGCAGAGGTTGATGCGGTCGATTTTGAGCTGGAAGATGATCATATGATGGATGATGATACGATGATGGATGATGGCAATGCAGACATTTTTTCCCACTCCTGCGCCCAAATTGAAATCCACCATAACGGGGGGCACTTCCCAGCTCGACAATGGTGGCCCTAACAAGACCAAAGGAAAAGGTTTCAGAAAAGAAACCGACATTGAACGCAATAGCCGCTTTGTAGCTCGATAGTTTGAGTCTCTCGACTTGGATGGCAGTCCTCGCCCTCATAGATGTATCCTTTCCTTTCATTTTTAGGGTTTTGGATTGGGGTTGGATTTGTCCCTAGTGCAGGTTGTGTCCCTAAAGTCTTTTATTGTAAGGAAATGGTCTTTTGGTGGGTCGATAGATATATTTCAAGCCAAAGAATCATTCAATTGTGGGTCCACTCTCCTATTCTCTGGAGATACAATTAACATCTTAGGGGGTGAGGACCAGAACTCCCACTGGTGCAAGGCATATTCCTACTACTCATCCCCTTCTGCCCAGAATAAAGTAATTTGGACCTCTGGAATTGCTCGTGCAGCCTGTGTCCCTGAAGTCTTTGCTTGTAACGAGGTGGTCTCTTGGTCCCCTTCCGCCCAGAATGAAGTAATTTGGACCTCTATAATTTCTCGTTCAGGCTGTGTCCCTGAAGTCTTTGATTGTAAGGAGGTGGTCTCTTGGTGCGCCGAGAGACCTATTTCAAGGCAAAGAATTATTCCACTGCGAAACCACTCTATTGTTTCTTTGTCACTTCAGGTCTTCCAAAAAATGTTGAGATTGTCGCAACCAACATTGCCCTTCAGCGGAGAAGACTGCAAGGAGTTCCTAAAAAAGCATGATAATCAGTTTTGTATGCATGTTCAAGAGCCTATCGATGCCTCTTGCATGTTGTCGCACTAGATGAACAACACATAATTGTATGCATGTTTTTTTTTTGTAACTCCTCTACGTGTATTTATGACAAATATGTTCAATGCCTCGATGCAAAGAACTCATTCCAATGTCTATGGATAAATATATATGACCCACTATTTATTTTTTTTAGATTTTCTATTAAAAAATTGCCTTGGAATCTTGGTTGGTGCTTCTTCGTTGGATTTAACACCTCTTCTCGTTTACATGGTTCGATAGTCTCATAATTCATAAATATTGTATTGAGTCAAGTAATTTGATCAAATATGGAGCATTGAACAATTATATGACAATGCATTGTGTCGATCACATGAGGCTTCTATAGAAACATAAATGAATTTCACACAGTTTCAAACCAACATTCAATTCCATTCGTAATGCAAATAGAACATAACAATACTAATTCACGATGCGGGAGTTGGGGCCCCACCCAAGAAGTTTCATTCTCATCTCAACCTTCCTGAGCGAATGATCTCTTATTTCCCTCTCGCTTCCTTGATTCCTTCACTCCAAAAGGAAACATTTTATTGGTTGTCCATCCCCTAGCCTCTATTTTAGCACTTTTACTTTATTAATGAAATTACCAAATTTCTTCTTTGCAAATATTTTGAAAAAAAAATGATATATGCTAGCTGAAGTCAAATAGGGCTATGAAATCAACCACAATATTAAAATTCAAGTTTGTCCTTGTTATAGTTACGGTCAATTTGACAATACAATAAGTTTATTTCTAGATATGCAATTATTAAGGTTTAATGCTAGCAACTCATCATGCAGGAAGTTTAATACTTAAAATAATATTTCAAGGCATTAAAGAATGTATCAAGAACACAATTACTCCCACAAGTTGGAATAAAACAAATCTTCAACAAAGCATTGGCTGACGCACCCCAGTCGCCTGAAATGACCAATAACACAATCTACGAAATCAACTTCCCTATTATCGAATCAACAAAGATGAATATTATGGGATTAGAGAATTTTTTTGTGTGTGAGAACTGAATTGGAAAAACTTGATACTTATTCTACTTTTTTTTAAGGCCTTATCATAGTAAGAATGCAAACTTATCCTAACCCATTGTTATCTACAAAATCCAAACATCAATAGCGCCTGTAAATCAACTATACATAGTTATAGCCAAAAATCAAGTTATAGTTTATATTTGCATTTGCTCACACCCTTTTTAATGATACAAGAACAATAGAAAACAAGTAAGTGGATAAAATATTGGACTAGAAAATGATGATTTTGCAACAATGGGGCTTGTTTGAGACCAATTCCTGCTTACGAAAATTGCCCTCCGCTTTTCTATTTTCCCACACTCTTTTATCCCCTTCTTTTGCCTCTTTTATACTTAACTGAATTCCCCTTTCTTTTTCCCCTCTACTTTTTCTTTCTGGTTACTTAGTTGTTTTTCCGAAAATGTCTAACTACGCGGGTTGGCGGACTCACGAGTTCACATTTCCACTCATGCTTTTATATCACGACTCTGACCAACTGCTTCCCCATTCCATACTTAGCCACTTTTTCAATCGTGGATTCCCGGGCAGGCAAGCTCTAGGTTGCACTTCCATTGTTCTGTGACCTACAAAAAGCACTCAGACTTTCGCGATATACAAATTGACTACCGGACTCCCACATCATCCCCTCTTCCGTGTTACACATTTTGCACTCAAAAGTTTTGAGACATACAATTTGACCGTCGGGGCCTCACGTCTCCTGGGGAACCCTTGTCACCCTATTTTGAAGCCCGTCCGACCGCTTTCCATACTTGGCCATTTCTTGGAATCTCTTTCGAGTATCGTCGAGTTGGCAGGTTCATGAAATCTCCAATTCCTAGTCATTGTTTCCTGTGCCCGCCACCTTCGCAGTTCTTTCCAAGTATGCAATAACTGAGGTTTAATGCTAACAACTCATCATGCAACAATCGTAAATATTTTCATTAATGAGCAAAAGGTTCGAGGAGACAGTCACACCGACAATCCCTACACAACTTGTCCATAAACATGCATAAAAGATCTTGCTAGGTAATGGGATATCTATTACAACATTCAATATATTAGCAAAAATGAGTCTGAGCGATCGTTTCCCTATTCTATACTTAGCCACTTTTTCGATTGCAGGTTCCAGGATAGGCAAGCTCAAGATTGTGCTTCCATTCTTCCGTGACCTGCAAACAACACCCAGAGTTTCGCGATATACAAACTGACTGTTGAACTGCCCCATCATGCCCTCTTCCATTTTACGCGTTTTGCACTCAAAACTTCCAAGACATACAATTTGACCGTCGATCCCTCACCTCTCTTGAGTATCCCTTGTAACCCTATTTTGAAGCCCGACCGACCGCTTTCCATACTTAGCCATTCCTTAATTGCTCTTTCTCGTCCCTGCCACATTCACACTTCTTTCTAAATATGCAATTAGTAAGCTTTAATGGTAACAACTCACCATGCAGGAACCGTAAAGAATGTCATTAATGAGCGAAAGGATCGAGGAGATCTCCCATCAATAAGCATTAAACCAGGATTTGCGGAGGGTTATATTGTCCCTTTCAAGTGTTCATTTCAAACATCATGGAATGTCTTTCGGGAGTCATCGGGTTGGGGGGTTCACGAAATCTCCAATCCTTAATTGCTCTTCGCCATACCCACCACCTTTGCACTTCTAAGTATGCAATTACTAATATTTAATGTTAAAATCTCATCATGCAGCAACTGTAGAGATTACCATTAATGAGCGAAAGGCTCTAGGAGATCTCCCATTCACACGCATTGGACCAAGATTTTCATAGAGTTATATTATGCCTTCCAACTATTCATTTCAAACATCGTCTAGAGAAAACAGATGTTCTCATAAACTTATGGCACCAACTCGACAACGATTCTGTGGAGATACAGTGAACATCTTTGGGCGTGAGGACCAGAACTTCCAGTGGTCCAAGGCATACTCTTATCACTCATCCCCTTCCGCCTAGAACAAAGTAATTTGGACCTCTAGAATTGCTCGTGCAGGTTGTGTCCCTGAAGCTTTTAACTATAAGGAGGTGGTCTCTTGGTGCGTCAAGAGATATATTTCAAGCCAAAGAATTATTCCACTGCGGGACCACTCTCATGTTTCTTTGTCACCTCAGGTCTTCCGCAAGATGTTAAGATTGTCGGAGCCAACATTGACCTTCAAAGGAGAAGACTACAAGCAGTTCCTAAAAAAGCATGATAACGGGTTGGACCTCTTACCCAAGTTCCTGGAAGGCCCGACGACATTTCCTAAAGATATCGCAAGGTTGCAGGTTAGTTCATTTAGAAATCCATTCCGAGAAATTGCCTGGCTGTTTACAAGAATAACGAGAAAGGAATCCACAACAAGTATTTCCCGCATGATTCTTTATATTTTGTATTTCACAGTTAAGTAACAAGCCATTTTTTATTGGGGGAAGCTAATTTCCATTGAAATCTGTTCCCAATTGTCATGATTCAAAGAGGAGAAGAAATTTTATATGTCATCCTACTTGGTTTTTGCGATAGCGCATTGCTGTTTGTTTCCAAAACTGTTTGTGTCCAAGAAGGTAAACTGTGAATTCGACCCAGTAACCTTCTGGTACCAAGCCTTGTGGAGGCACAAGGCCTCCCATTGTTTTTATGAGGTTTTTAATGACTTTGTCTCAGTTTTCAAAGTTTTATTGTTAGGAAAGGATGCTCCCCACATGTCTGACCAGACAACCAAGTTTTTGGACAGAAAGGGGACACTTGAACAGATGCAGAATTACAGTGTAATAATTATTTTTGTCTCCAAGGAAAATCCTGCTTTCCTTCCGTGTCACATTACAGACATAATGTTTGTTACAGAAATAGCAAGGCAATACAACTATTCACTGCATTTTTTCCATGAGAAGAGGAAAAAGCAGTTCATTCCTTTGCCTTGGAAATTCGGGGACTTCGTGTTCATGAACGTCAACAAGATTGACGAATTCGCAGGCCATTTCAACAACTTGAACCTAAGATATGCTGAAAGGCTAAGAGGGTTCGACCCTAATGAGATTTTTTTAGAACATTTATTAGCAATTGGCTTCAACAATTCTTTTATCTAGACACACCTAAATGAAGACAGAGACAATGACGACAACACTCTTGCTCCTGACGTTGGCGACCTAGAGACATTGCAAAACACCACCGAATTGTACAAACAACATGGAAAAGGCCCTGGTGAGAAGAGTGTTCAATCCACGGCTACCACTCCCAAGAGTATGACATCCCGGAGCATCGCTCCAATGGCCCACCCCAGTAAGAAAGCAACCCAGAATTCTTCAAACAAAGGAGGAGATAAGAACCCTCCTCGTGGTAAAATTGATAGTTCTCACAAGATTCACGTGAGGAAGAAGAGAAAAAACATTGTAGGGCAAGCGAAAGAGTCTGAAACTGAAAGTGAAGACATGGAAATTGAGACTGATCTGGATAACGTATTCCGCAGCATTGATCAGCCTGGGGACGCAATCCACCATAGTCCCCTAATGGAAATAGTTGAGACTGATATTTTTGACAAAGATGAATCCTTCGTATTCGAGAGCGTTGTTTTTTATAGTGAATCTAAAAATTTAATTATTGAAAAGAGAGATGTAAGAAATAAGAAATGGACATCTCGTTCAGAGACTAACCTCAGGAACATGCGGTCTCCCAAATCTCCCGACTTCACTGAGCAACCAAAGATGCTCTTGATGATTCCATTGGAGGCATTGAGGCGAAGAATGGGAGACTGAAGGATCGACTCAAGTAATTGGAGGAAACTTTGATTCCTATCCCATTGCTTGCCAATCCTTTAGCAATAACTATGCCGACCACCCTTGCATCCAAGTTAAAAGGATCCTCCAACCTCCTCACATTGTGTAGAGGCTATGTGGAGAAGAATATCAAGAAAATAATGGAGCTAATTACTTAGTCCTGGGAAACATAAAAAAGTATAGATTCCCTTGGAATGAGGGCACATGCTTTGCACGAACATTTGCAGGTGGATTTAAAAAATGAAGAACTTTTCTATTTAGAGACGGTCCTCCCTTTTGGAATCCATGTCACCAACATGACATATATGAGAAGAAGACAAGAAGATCTCCCCTCCCCAAACCAGATCAAACAATTAAATGCATGCTGGAAAGAGAAAGTTAAGAACCTACATCTCATTGTCCAATCATGCGAACAAGCCATATCAAAGAAAGAAGAAATATTCAGAAAGTTGACTGAAATAGACTTAGCCGGAACTACCAACAAGGTCCATGTTAGAATATGAAGGATGTGTGCTCGTTTTACCATTGACGATACCCTTATCACCCAACCATAGGTCGAAGCCTCCCTCCGAGCACCTTAACCTTGACTAAGAATTACTCCAGAAGCACACCCTAGGCTAGATAGCCAAACAAGGTGTAGCGCATCTTCCTCCAAGGATAGCGCACCAAATATAGCTGATCAGATGGTCCAAACCCTAGCCAAGAGATAGTCCAAGCCAACACTGAAAACTGGTTGTTGCAGCAGCTGCACCTGCAACTCTCCTCCACATGTGCGCACCAAACTGGGAACTGCAGTGCGCATCAGTTGCTGCTCTGCAATGATGAGATGTGTCAAATGAGAACTAGCGCCCTGTATTTATAGTGGTTCTGCCAGATTTGCTGGGGCCGACTTCTCCTTCTGGGTACATGTTTGTTCATTATATTATTATTATTTCTGGCTGACTTCTTCTCTTGGAGGCTAATAACCTAATATAAATTATCTTCTTGAGCCGACAAGACTTCTAGGGTTATTAGCCAACTCATTAAGGTTTTCTCTTGCTTTCCAGAGTCTTCTATTCTTGTCAAGTTTACATGTGGAGGTAAATACCTTCCGCAGCTACCATAATATTAACACTCCCTCCTAGCTAGGGAGGTATTACAGGTAATGGTCTTGAGCACAAAAACATACCATTTACCTGGTAGCATCAACATAGTCGTTTAGACTATCTCATGACTAGATCATGAGCGTCACCATCACCATCAACTGCATCATCTCTCGAAACCATACTTCATCTGAGTAATTAGACATGATGCTGGATAGGTCACTCATACCATAGAGTGATAGAAGAGTCATTCTTATAATGTAGAGGAGTAAATGCTCTGAACCATTTTCCATCTGGAAACTCTCTGTTCATCATTCGTCTGGATGATGATTGTCTCCAATAAACTGCTGATAGTCTTCAAGGTAATTAGAACAAAAATAGAACACAACCGTGTCTATCCATAGTAGTACATAACTACAATCCAGTGGTACACCACCACACCAAGTAACACACAAGTACTTGATCAGTAACGTATAGTCACGAACAATGGAACATATCCACCACAGTAGTCTTCATCTACTGTCATACAGTCTTCATAACAAACATCTGATAACAACCTGCACAAAAACAATTTTATGATATAAACTGAATCATCTGGGCCAATCTTTCACTCACATCTATGAGCTCTGAAAGAATATCTGCCCTCAGAGTAGAACAATGAGATATCCGGACTATTCTTCTCAAGCAAGGAAGAATAATTGTCCTATGTTCTGAACCTGGACCATTCCCCACCCTAGGCCATTCTTCCTACACTAATCAAAGTGCACCCTGGAGAGAATGTATAACACTAAGGAATGTTGAGTCTGGACCATTCCCCACCCTGGGCCATTCCTCCTACACTAATCAAAGTGCACCTTGGAGAGAATGTATAAACCCTAAGGAATGATTGTCTGGACCATTTCCTCTATTAACCACAAGAGGAAGAGACTGTCCTGCATCAACCTCCAAAACGGACCATTCCTCATGTTAACCACAATGAGAATTCGTTGTCCGACAAGGCGGGCCAGTCTTCTTGAGTAACCCTAAAAAAGAGAGACTGCCCTAGACCACTCCCCATGCTATCCACAATGGGAAGTCACTGTCTATGATACATCAACAATCAGACTACTTCCCATGTTAACCACAATGGGAAGTCATTGTCCTTCAGAAATTTCAATCCACTTTTCGAACAGGAAAGCATTTGTCCAAGATGGACTATTTTTCAATGAATGTCTTCAATAATATTTTCAGTGCTCCCTCCCAACCTGGGAGTTATTTCTTCCTTTTTCAATAAGGAAGTTGTTTCCATGAGCTCCAGCTTGAGTACATAAATGCTTTACCAAAATGTCTGCTTATCTGCTCATCTGTGAAGATATGTATTGGAGAACCATTTTCTCCTTTCTAGACTTCATCATGGATAATGTAATGCTTGATTTCAAAATGTACTTTAGTTTGAAACACTATGAAGGCTTCATGTAGATCTAAACAATAGAGTATATCATTGTTGGAAGGTTGGAACATATCCATGTGGCACTTCTTCTGTCATCATGAGATCTGATCTACTGAGTAATTATCTTGATGTTATAGGGAATCTTCAACACGCTTCTGCTGTGCACCAGAGGTTCTCCACTAAGTTATCTTCTTCTATCCGCATACAAGAGTCTCTTTCTGGTATGCCTCAAAGTCTTGAGATTGCTCTTCATACGCTCTTTATCTAGTTTCTCTGGAGAACATTCTTTGCATTCATCCGATGTAGAATTCCGACGCATGGATGTTGCGGATGATATAATGACTTATGTAGAGATAAGTCTGGTTCACTGGAACAAGTAATCATCATAGTCTTCTCCCTCCATTTGGGAGAACCTCTGGTTCTAGATCTCACAATGCTTTCATTCATAAGTCTTCCATACACTATTCTTCATCACGACTTTCAATTCTTCTGCTTGATTGCTTTTAGTGAGTTCATATCAGGCTAGTAATCTTGTGATTCTTGATACAATGACTGGTTGTTCTGGTTTCTCTTTCTTTCTTGGAATCCTCATGTTCTTCTTCATGTTTTTCTTTAGCTCTTGGGTCCATGGAGTTTCTTATAGATTCCATGCCCTAGAGATTCCACTTCTTCCTTTCATCATAGGATCACGGATCTGGATGGACAACCAAGAATACTTTAAAGCTTCTCTTCGAAGAAGTCTTCTTTTGCAGTTGAACTGAACACGTACTATCTTTCATGGCTGCTACCATGGATATATATATTTCATCATCTTTAATGGATCATAGGATTAGCTCCCTCCTAATCCTTGCTTCATGTATAAGTGCATATAATTGGCTCCCTCCGTCTAACAGAGTCCATGCTTTCATCTGCATCCTTATTGTCTTCTACAATATATAATTGGCTCTCTTGTCTAACATAATCCATGCTTCCATCTTGTTGTTTTCTACAAAACGTCATAAGTCTTTTTCCAATTTCCTCTCGATTGCTGACTTCTTTCTATCTTTGCTTCTTCTAAGTCTCTTCATGATTGATTCGACTTATCTTGCAATAGCTTCCACATGATTTGTATTTCATTCTATAATGTGTATTATCTAATGATATCTATTTTCATCTTGTTTATTCTTCCATAGGTATAGTTCTTATTGGAACATATTATCTTCCAAGAGATAGATATACAAGATATGTATAGAGACGATGCAGACCAGATATGTACAAGAAATAAGAAGAGTGTTGTTACCTTTTAGAAGAAGAAGTCTCTTCCATCCTGCTTAGTCTTCTTTGTAGGTTCCTTTTCTTCGGCAATTGATGCTTCGTGTTTCTCCTTCCTTTTATTTAGCTCGGGACAATGATTCTTGTAGTGACCATTCTTTCAACAGTTGAAGCATTGTATTTCTGAAATGCCTTTCTCTTGATTTGGCTTCCTCCTTGAGCCAAACTTCCTTTTGTTCTCGAAGTTCTTGAATCTTGTTGTGAAGGCTTGATCATTGTACTTCCTTTGGGGTTTCTCTTTTGCATTGATCCTTGATTCTTCTTGAGCACAACAAGTCCAAAGTTCTTCAAATGTCGGATACTCCTTCCTTGTGTTCATGCTTGCGGCAAATGCATCCCACGTCTTGGGAAGACCACTGAGTACTATGTTCACCAATTCCTTCTATGAAGTGATCTCTTCAATAGCTTGTAGTTGATCTCTTAATTGGGAGATCCTTACAAAGTATGATGTTATGTTGTCATCATCATTCATCGTCATGTCACGGAGCTCATTCTTCAAACTCATAACTTGTCCAATGTTTCTGACTGAGAAGAGATTTGTTAGGGCATCGTACATCTTCTTTGATGAGTCAAGATGGGATATGTAGGGTATCAAGTGGTATTTTATAGAATCCACTATGATACTCATGGCATTGCTGTCAACATATTTGAACTTCTCCATAGTTGCAACGTTCTACGGTTCCTTCTCTTTTCCTTCTTCAAACTCTGGCTTCACGATCTTTCCTTTCATGATATCCAACACTTTATTCTTGGTAAGGATGAGTTCAATCCTTGTCTTCCACGCTCTGAAGTTAGAGGCTCCATCTAACTTGTTCTCAAACTTCATAGAGTTAGTCATGGCTTGCTTGACTTGGTCAAACCTTAGATTTGACCAGAAATTCAAACTTCACGTCTTGGCTTGCTGAGAGTGTTAGGAGATGCGCTAGGCTAGAGCGCACTGATCTATCTGGAGATTAGGTCAATCCATTCACTTAAAGTGCCTCAACAAGAGGATTAGGGTTTCTACAACTGCTCCTGCTAGTAACCCTATCGACAGTGTCTTGGAAGCTGCTTCTGCTAGTAACCCTAGCGACAGTTCCTCAACGAGCTCAATATCCTAGCGGCTATGTTTTCTTCCAGCGTTTAGACTGAATGAAGGAGGTGTGGGCCCATAACCTGTTAGAATATGAAGGATGTGTGCTTGTTTTACCATTGACGATACCCTCGTCACCCAACCATAGGCCAAAGCCTCCCTTCGAGCACCTTAACCTTGACTGAGAATTACTCTGGAAGCAAAGCCTAGGCTAGATAGCCAAATAGGGTGTAGCGCATCTTCCTCCAAGGATAGCGCACCAACAATAGCTGATCAGATAGTCCAAACCCTAGCCAAGAGATAGTCCAAGCCAACATTGAAAACTGGTTGCTACAACAGCTACACTTGCAGCTCTCCTCCACACGTGCGCACCAAACTGAGAACTGCAGTGCGTACCAAACTGAGAACTGCAGTGCGCACCAGTTGCTGCTCTGCAATTCTGAGATGTGTCAAATGAGAACTGACGCCCTGTATTTATAGTGGTTCTGCCAGATTTGCTGGGGTCGACTTCTCCTTCTGGGTACATGTTTGTTCAGTATATTATTATTATTTCTGACCAAATTCTTCTCTTGGAGGCTAATAACCTAATATAAATTATCTTCTTGAGCCGACAAGACTTCTAGGGTTATTAGCCAACTCATTAGGGTTTTCTCTTGCTTTCCGGAGTCTTCTATTCTCATTAGGTTTACATGTGGAGGTAAATACCTCCCGCAACTACTATAATATTAACAGTCCAAGACCCCAACTTAATCATCAACTCCTTGTTCTTAACCAAGCAAGCCTTCGATGAACAAGTTGATATTTTTAAGGGGTTGTCTTTAGAAAAGTTTTATGACATCCTTGAATATGGTGAAGATGACGTGGACAACTGGCTAGTAGACTATTCAATACAAAATGAAGAAATTGATCAGGATCTGCGTAATCTTTCTATCGATTTAAGGGAATTAGAAAATGATCTTTTCAACATAAAAATGCGGTATGAGATCAACGTGGCCCCCACGAGAAGCTACATTGAAGAATGGCTCCAAAGGGCAATCGACAAGCTCACTGATGAAGAGCAACAAGCGGTTGGCACGATTCCAGTAGTCGTCGACGAGAGCAATAAAAAGGCATCAACAAACAAATATCAAAGGGGGAGATAGATACCATCATAGTAAGTCTATACCGATCACATCCTGCTTTCTTTATCAATCCAGTTATTCCACCTCTTTAAATAAAAATGTCTAACCGAAGACTGATAACTTCCAATTTCTTCTTTTCAGGTCTTGCTCTCTATCGTCGCCCATTTCTTCTTTCTACAGTCCTATTTCTTGTACTTATTTCTGTTATGGTCCGCGAGAGCCCCAATCCTAGTCTATATGACAAACACATTTAAATTTCTAGGAATATGTAACAAACATTATTATTTTTTGATAAATTTCAAAGAAAACTACTTCGGGAACAATCTCGACAGTGCCTTGTTACCCTATTTTTGGAATGCAAAATTAGTTCTCTTTATGCATCTCGGTCATCTTCTTTTATTTTTATGTGCTCATAATTTTTTTATCTTCAACTATGCTGGATGTCAGGAAATTGTGTTTATTTAAATTGAATGTTTAATGTGTGTGATTCCTGGTCCTATTTTCCAGGAACCTTTATTTCAAAAACCCAAAAAATAACATTTTCTATCGTTTTGTATTTGCTTTAAGTCATTACGACGGAAATTCTCTAAGTCCCACATCTATAAAAATTCAATAGGATTGACATCCTCGTTAGGTTGTCGTTTCGGTCCTAACAGATTCAAGGGTCAACAAACTTGTAAATACATCTGCAAGAATATCGACATAAATAGAAACCTTCGAATTTTTTTATCATTGTCAAAAAAACAATCAACTAGATAGACATGTTGCAAATATACTAGTTGGTACTATACTAAGATGTCCAATTGGTACTCTACAAAGATGCCCTCTTCCTGGAGAGAAATTGCAAATCAACCTATACAAATATATAGAAAAAACTAACAAACATAGAGGTCACACAAGAAGATCAAACAATCTTCGACACTGGACACATTTAATATATATATATATTTGTTTCTTTGCCACCGCATATAACATATAGAGACACACAAGCCAGATGATCTATTTAATAGAATGGAATGGATGTTGTTTACTTTGTCCATGGAAGAAATTAAAGAAGTGACTATGAAAATTGTACTTAACTCTAAATATTGGGATGAAAGCCAGTTGGAAGTATACGAAGATCATTATGAATGAATTTCATAAATACATTAAAGAGATAAAACATACAAGGTAGGAACGAAAATTTCGAACATGGCAAGTTAAACTCCAACAATATATCAAGTTACACGTGATGGGGATATCTATGCTTTTTCGTAGCTGTCTGCTGTGCTACTGGTAATAGAAAAAATTACAGAATCTTATTAAGAAAAAAAACTAAGATGGATTATGCAAAACACAATATAATTAGAATGAAAATACTTTCAAAAACTAAATGGTTTCAATGCCAGATTTGCTTTAGGAGCCATGTGTCATTTTCTGTATGGATACCACCTGTACTTCATGCTGCTTGCCACGTGTCTGCTGCAGTTTCTATTTGCCTCCGCTACTTCGAGCTTCTCATTCTCCCATGGTCCCCCATACCTATGCATTTATTCTCGTTCCAACCCGACAGAGACTACGTTGCCATGCAACACTTGTTCATATCTAATAATTCCTATTACTTTTATACATATGATAATTATAAATAATCTCAATGTAATTAATGGATTGTTGCGCAATATACTTTGTTTTGGGTTATTGAGAATCTTTTTTATATAAAAGTAGACTTTAGTAATCAAATAGAGGAGATCTATTATCCCATAAACAAGGGATATCATACATGAATTGTGGTGTGTAACTTAACTATGATTTTAAACATAAATTATTATTATTATATTTTATGGAAAACTTCCACAAACAATTAACCAAAAATGGGATTTAAAAACAACAAAATTCAAACATTTTTTATTTGAATTTTGTAGTGTACAAAATTTTCATCACCACATTATACGCACTTTACTAGCCATGACAAAACATGAAAAATAATTAAACATTTAAAATTATATGTGTCACGGGTAATTTTGAAATTGCCACGGTAACTTCTACGTTGCCACACTTAGCTCAGCCACCTCAAAACCCATATTATAATACCTCATAGACTTGTTTTCGCTATAAATATTCAAATGTCCATCATACTCTTTACCAAATTAGGCTTCTCTGTTCAAGCAGACCGATCAAAACTTCGAATAACCATATATCTTCCCTGCGCTTGGATCTCTATCTTTCAATTCGAAGCGAATAAAAAGGTTGGGAAAGCCCAGAAAGCTCTTAGGTGCAGAACGAGGACTCGGAAAATGTGAGCAATTCCGAAAGCTGTCTCGGATATTGAGAGGTATTCTGAGGCCATGAAAGACAGGATACCCTTTTTTTAGAGTTTTCAATAAAGCCAGGACCAGGAAAATGGATTCACTTGCCGGGAATGGAATTCAAGACCTCGAAGACAGTGCTCTGGATGGCAAAATTGAAAGAACCAAGAGGTTAATGGCGTCAAAAGGCATCGGCCCACTATCTGATAACGGTCATAAACTCAAACTATTTCTGCAGAGGTTATTGGCCGAGAGAGAGCGGAGGAATCTGTCGCCAAGGCAAAAGGTATGGCAAAATAATGCAAAATGTTGTTAAATATTGAACTGTAATGCTGCGCATTTCTTTATCTTTGCTAGGTTAGTTGCCCCGAAACTTGAATTTATCATTCTGCAAATTAGGGCAGAGGCTTCAAGTCCATCCAAACGGTGGCAGGATGCAGAAACTGTTCATTATTTAACCCTGGTCCAAGTGCAATAATTCATTCACCTGCATAAGACCTACGGAGTATTCTATTTTTCCTGAGCTAAATGATTAGGAGAAGTTAAAATGTTTAAAAAAACAGAGATATACTGTAATTCTCCTGAATGATAGGAAAAATTTACCTGTTAAATAGAGATATACTCTCCCATACCATATTACAGCTTCTTACTTAAAAGCAGATTAAATCCTCCCTGAGTGTCAATGCGTTCTATTTATTAGACATTTATGAGGATAGTTTGGAAAAAAAATACTTCAATAGGTTGAATCAAGTGAAAATATCAAATAACATTGTTGATAAGCTCTGATTAAGTGAAAATACTAAATATCAAATAACATTGTTGACAAGCTCTGATTAAGTGAAAATATCAAATAACATTGTTGATAATCTCTTATTAAGTGAAAATACTAAACAATATTGTTTCTAAGCATATACATGTTTTAGGGTTTTTGAATCTCCATATTTCTTCTGATTCTCGTGTATTGGGTGGGTTTCTGGCTTTTCTGAAGCCATAGGTCGATTTAGAGACTCCTAACACCCTCGAAGCATGGTCGACCCATGAGCAGATCGTAGTTCCCGGTGGAACCATTATCGATCGCCTGATTCCAGTCAGAATCATGCCGTAATCATGCCCAGAAATTGCTGTGTTTTGTCTGCTGTTTAGCCTATGCCACAAAGTCTATGGTGGTGTGGACTTTCTTTCTCATCTTTACATTTATATGTTTTCGACTCCTCGCATATTAATATTACTCTCTTGCAAGTATTTTTTTCAAATTCCAAATATTCATGCCGTCGTAATCCAATCTCCATGTCTGGTAGCACGCATCAATTCCAAGTACACATCAACTCCCTCTGGAGTCTGAAGATATCTTCCCCAAATTCAGATACTCGACACCGATGACTATGCAGATCCACCTGCAACACTGGGACAGACACCCAACACTCATGCAAGCCTACCTACATTGCTGGGACATGTTAGTACACAATCTGTACTTGCCCAAAGCCCAAGGCACGTGGGACAATATTGGCGTAACACGGGGGTAATCCTATCACTGTCACCTCAATAGGATACCCCTTTCTGTTTAGGAGAAGGATAAATCCACTCCAAAGGAGACGTCCCAAGACCTAGTGGGTTGATGAAGGAAAACGTGTAAGGTAAACCACCCCTCTCTCCAGGCCACTCAAATCAGCTTATGTCTTGAAGGGTGAAGCAAAGGAATAAAAGGAATGTACCTGCCCTTAACCAAGACAACAACAAACGTTATGGCAAGCAACAAATGATATTAGTGCTTCAACAAGACATTAAGTTCATGAAAATAAATGCTGGCAGTCAATGTATGCAGCAAATGACAAGTAGATAATAGCAATAAATAAATGATAACAGCTGCAATATATTCTAGAAAGTGCACTTGTATAAACAATAAAATAAGATATTTGAAGTTTCAAATGATAACTCTTGGTCACATGCAAGTTCTAGAAATGTTTTGACCAGCAATAAACTTTAATAAGCTGCTAAGGATGGCTGTAACAATGATAATAACAACAGCAAGTAGAAGTTGAGTTTGAATGTTGATGATTTCTCAAAGAGGAAAGAGGTGAAGACTAGTGCCTTTGTCGGGGTAATGGAGTCAATAGGCGGCGACTTTCACTTGGAAGTAGTAACAACAATGATTATACTTGTCTAAGTAAAGAATGGATCTTAGAAGAGTAGCACCTTAAGTCTTCTAGGATCCAAACTCTACGGAGGTGAGTTACTGGAGAGTAGGCACTTCTAGGCCCTGGCGCCTTCCTCCTCCTTAGACTATTGAAAGATATTAAGAGCAGCAACAACTAGACAATGGCTTCCAGAGTGCTAGCACTTTATGGCTTTAGAAGTTTGTCTAGGTCAAATCACGCTAAAGTCTAGCAAATGAAGAGCAAAGAAGTAGCACCTTAAGTCCTTTACTCCTAGGGTCTGTCAAGCAAGCAATTTCATAATCTTTAACATGAATAAGCAAATATACCATAACCATTCAAAATGAAATGACAATTGCAAATTTACTTACTTCACCAAGAATAATCAAGCAATAAAACCCTAGATTGCCAAGTAACTTCACCAAAAAATGATCGAAGTTGCAATATTTAGCCTCCAAGACAAGTGCACCTCACTATTTCAGCCAAAGACTCCCCAATAGGGCACAAATTTTTCAGACCTCAGTCTCACAAGTGAGAGTTGTTATGTTAAAATGAGAGTACTTTATCTCTATTTATACAAAACTTTGACCCTTAATTAATTTTATGTCAAAATTAAGGCCGACTTGACCAATTTACATTAAAATCCAATTTTGATATAAATAAAATTAATTAACATCTAAAAACACCTTCTAGCGTGACGTCATGCCCTTCTAAGGTGACGTTGAGGCCCTAAGGTGGAACGTTGGGCCTGAAAGGCAGGGTGCTTGGGCTCCAAAGGCCCCAGATGAAGCCCACACGTGCCACTAGGCTCATAAATGCCTCCAAACGGAAACCCTGAAGCCCACATGTGCCACTAGGCTCATAAATGCCTCCAAACGAAAACCCTAGCTCTGGATGACATCCAGGGTCATGATGGTGACGTCATGGGCCTTCTAGTGCCAACGTCCATGTGGAAGAGCAAGATCCCCTTGGGTCTAGGTCTGCCAGGGTGCCTCCAAAGGCAACATCCTTCTTTTTCCTAGTGCAAGTCTTGAGTTTCTTCTTACTCCTGGCTCGGGTTGCAACATCCATCTGTGGGCTTTAAGCCCTCATGAAGGTCCGAGCTAATCATCCCCTCACGTGTACCTGTCCATCGGGCAAGGTTCTGCAACAACAACAAGTACGCCCTCCAGGGGTTCATAAGTCACAGGGATCATAGCATGTAAATCACATCTAATAATTAAATTACCCAAACATGTGCATCAAACCCCCCTTAACCTAGACAAATGCTCAAAGACGTTATGCAATTTGACAAGTTAGGTTTGGAGAAGGTCTCAGGGTGTCCTATTGGGCTAACCTCCCTTAAGTTTGGGGATGTTTCCTAGGTGGGAGCCAATCCAAGTCATGTAAATGTATGAGGTGGCATGGGGTGCAGTAATAACAGGGAAATGTAAGTTTTACCTGTGGGTGTCTTTATAGAGGACGAGCTGCACCTTATCATAAATGCATTTGTTTCCTAGCCCATTCATTGCCTTTTATTCTTAGCTTTAGTTCTTTTGATCTTTTGCTTTTGTGCTTCAAGGGAAAAGTTGAGGGCCACTATCCTGTCTTGATGACCAAAGGCTACAGTGTTATTCACAAACATTTCACGGAGATGAGAAGGCTGGCTCGTGATGAGACCCCCTTTCTCTTGGCTATGCCACCAAGAGCCACTACCCCACTACCCTGGTTTGGTGACCAGATAGGTGGTAGTGCCATACTGCTACATGCCCATGGTCATAATAGGTTGGCTCGTGATGAGACCTCCTATCCACCAACTAGTGCCTTGAGTGTTTGTGTATCTTATGGGTCCCCTTTTCTTACTAAGAAGCTTTTTATTGCTTTCTTGGGAATCTCTGGGCGAAGCATCTCAAAGGTTTCAACATTGGCTTTTAACTCTTGCCAGCTACTTTTACCCTCTGGGCCTTTAGCAAGGCAAGGTACAACCCTTCCTAGCGTGGCCAATCCCAATGCCCAAACAAAGGTAGGGGGAGATGAGAGGAATAAAGATGGAAAGTGGTAAGTATGGAGGGAACGAATGATGACCTTTCACAGACCCACCCAGTGGCAACCCATCCTAAAGGGAGATCAACTTACTAGGGCACCATGTCACCCTTCCAGGTATGAACAAGGAAAAGAGCATAATTTCCAAGCAAACATCATGAAATGAAGAAGAATCCAATGCAACATATTCAAGTGCTTCAAAAATCAGAGTGACACATACCATGATACCCGGACTCATTACCTCATGGAGCAAGACTTATTGCTACTTCAGGACCAGGCTGGTGGGATGGATCCTGCTGCTGTTGATAAAATGGACTGCACTGAAGAAAAGAGGGGCCCTCCGGGGCCATGCTCAAGTCGTTCGGCTCTCAGTACTGCATGTCTAGGACCTGTGGGCCTCGAGACGTGATCTCCTTAGTTGTCCCTAGGGTAGGGGATAACAGGACAGACACTTAAGACCCATGCTAGTTCATCTGCAACGTTGGTCAGAATAATGATCATCTTGCTAGTTGATCTTAGGTATATACAGCACTAATTTTTCACTTTGCTGCCTGCATTTGCAACTGTACATACAAGATAGCAAGAAAACGTGACATGCGTTGCCCCTGCCTCTATAGGGTTTACAACTAACATGTACCGATTTACAAATTCCGTGAAGACGCCATCTCTTCCTAAATTTTCTGAAGTCAACATTCAGGGGTATGAGACTTTGAATACTCCCCCTCTATTCTAATTACACAATACTACAGTGAAAAGTGATAAGAATCGCAATATCTCACTCAAACAACTTAGAAATGCGTGGGTTCTGGCCCCTGGGTCTCTATTTGTGGATACCATCCTTGCAGAACTCCTCTACAGATATCATCCTTTTTGGAACTCCTTTTGTGAATTCTCTCCTTTGTGGAATCGGCCCTTTGTGGGTTGATCATCTCGTTGCAGATTTGCTTAATTCCAGTGGCATGTGTTGCAGGTTGCAAAGATTCATTTATTTCTTTGCATGTCACCCTCCATGTTCACTAATTTCTGCTTGCATGTCTGTGCATACAGCCTGCAGGACTCCCATTTATTTTCATCTTCTGCCTCATGCTGGCCACCTTCAACCTTGTAGCTAACTCGCAATCAACCACAAGAAGATTACCGGATGCCAATTAAAGTATGTAGCATCAATAAGTGAAAAACATAAAGAAGACTGACACACACTCGGTGGTTTCTCCAGGAATGTTCCACCTCAATCATTGTAACCTGGGAGTCCTGTTATCATATTAAAAAAATCAGAGATATACACTCCCATACCTTATGACAGTGTGTTACAAACAGTGGCAATACACAGGTGAAACGATTACGCATTCACACCACATAATGGGCACATCAGGAGGATGACCAAGACAAATTGTATTAAATCAATACACCTTCAGTGGGTACAAAGAGTGGAATCTGACCACAAGGGGCATCCTTGTCTCAATCCTCCCCTCTGTTACAATACATCTACATTCCTGTTATGCATTTCCTATGCCTCTATGTTAGTTACGACACAAGTAATCCTCAGTAACAGACATTCCATACAATACAATGTAAGTATTGTTAGATCTAATGGGGCCCTTCTTATCTATAAGTATATTTGGATCAGTATTTAGAAAACCTTTCTTGATATTGTTGCATATCTGATTTGGGTTTGTGTGTTTTTGAAAATTTACAGAATGTGTTTTCCTGTTTTCTGCATGCTGTGCCTTTCTTTTATTGATATTAACAGATTGTTTTTCTCTTGCAACAATGAATCTACTTGTCTAATTTAGTTGTACTTCATTCTTGTCCCATTTTCTTGCCCATAAATGGTATTGAAGGCAGAGATTCATTCTAGGTCACATCCTCACATATTAATTACCATTCTACAGTGCCTCTGTTAATCATTTTCCCTTCTTAGTTCATTTGACCCGCTTTGTATTCATTTCTCTGGCAACTGGCTTCTCACAGATTCATTACAGTGCAATATCGCAAATTATGTTTTTTCCATTGTCTGCTTCAAAAAAGCATTTTGGTTCTTCTTTATTTGCATGTATGTCTCTTCTCATTTCAATCTTTTGTACTCCAAGCAAGATGTAAATTTAGTTGGACTTCACTTCCATGTCAAAGTTTTTGATATACGTCATTTATATATGCAGGCTGAGACTGACAAAGCTTCCACTGCTCAAAGATCTGAGATGGTTGGTAAGATTCTAAGTTGTCTTATTCCCTTTACACCAGACCATGAAAATTTAACTATACTCCATGGTAACTTCATCAATGTCACCCACTGAATAAAAATGCTGCTCAGGATTTTTATTTTTTTCATTTTTTCATTAAGGTTATTTTTTTTTTAAGTAAGAAGAGAAACCTTGTATTAATTTGCAAAAAAGAGGTTACAGTTGTCACTGTTCATGTCTAAGTTCTGTGCTGCCAGAGAGTCTTTTAGATAAATTACAGTTTTGGTCTGAACCACCCCGTGGAGAAACCGGTTCATCCGAGGTGTCCTATAAAATTTATAACCAAAAATAGATAATTGAGGTGTCCTATAAACCTGATACCCAAAAATAGACAATTGAACATCTGAAATGTACCAACTATAATAATAGCCTAGACACCTGTAATCATGCTGACACGTGGAGGCCGGGCTGGTCGCGTTCCCGTGGTGCGTCGTTTTTTGAGGCAGCTGGCTGGATGACTGGAACCTGGGGTGCCAAGGAGCTTGGTGCAGTGCCTTGTGGTGGCATTGAGCTGAGGAAAACGGTGAGCAGCGTCTCGATTCTGTCTCCTCTTCGGTCCATAGTTTCCAGCCTGAAACATAAGTCTTCCACGTCTCTACGGTGTTCGAAGACCAGGTCTTGCAGGACTTCCCATGATGCCAAAAAGCAAGTGCGGGAGGCGCCTCCAGACTCCGGTGGTGGTTGGCTTGCTTGCCTCTCCTTGGAAACAAATCTCCTCTAAATGGGCAGGGTCGAGAGGTGAGTTTGGTGGGGCGAGTGGGGAGGAAGGAGGCGGCGACGGGGGAGGAGCAAGGAGTGCAAGCGAGGGCAGTGGTGGAGGCGGTGGAGGTGGCGAAGGGTTGAAACCCAAGGAGCGGCCCTGGTGGTCGAACCATTCCACCAATCAGACATGATGCTCACTCCACAGAGTGATACAAGAGCCATTCTTCTAATTTAGAAGAGTAAATGTTCTGAACCATTTTCTGTCTGGAAAATCTCCGTTCATCATTCATCTGGCTGATAATTATTTCCAATAAACTGCTGATAGCCTTCAAGGCAATCAGAACAAAATAGAACACAACTGTGTCTATCCATAGTAGTACATAACTACAATCCAGTGGTACACTACCACACCAAGTAGCACACAAGTACTTGATCAGTAACCTATAGTCACAAACAGTGGAACACATCCACCACAGTAGTATACATCTACTGTCATGCAGTCTTCATAAGAATTATCTGATATCAACCTGCACAGAAACAATGTTATGATATAAATTGAATCATTTGGGCCAATCTTTCACTCACATCTATGAGATCTGAAAGAATATCTGCCCTCAAAAAGGTAAAACATCAATGATGAGCTGTCTGGACTATTCTTCTCAAGCAAGGAAGAATAACTGTCCTGATTTTTGAACCTGGACCATTCCCCACCTTGGGCCATTCTTCCTACACTAATCAAAGTGCACCCTGGAGAGAATGTATAAACCCTAAGGAATGCCTGTCCTTGATTGCTGAGCTTGGTACATTCCCCACCCCGGGCCATTCCTCCTACACTAATCAAAGTGCACCTTGGAGAGAATGTATAAACCCTAAGGAATGACTGTCTGGACCATTTCCTCTGTTAACCGCAAGAAGAAAAGTCTGTCCTGTATCAACCTCCAAAACAGACCATTCCTCATGTTAACCACAATGAGAAATCGCTATCCGGCGAGGCGGGCTAGTCTTCTTGAGTAACCCTCAAGAAGAGAGACTGCCCTAGACCACTCCCCATGTTAACCACAATGGGAAGTCGTTGTCGATGACACATCAACAATTTGGACCATTTCCCATGTTAACCACAATGGGAAATTGCTGTTTGTCAGAAATCTCAATCCACTTTCTGAACTAGAAAGGAAACTGCTCATCCTGGACCATTTTTCTAACTGAAAAATGACTGCCCATAAATCAATACATATCAGTGCTCCCTCCCAACCCGGGAGTCATTTCTTCCTCTTCCAATAAGGAAGTCGTCTCCACGAGCTCTAGCTTGAGTATGTAAACTCTTTCATCTTGGATGGAAGCTTTACCAAAATGTCTGCTTATCTGCTCATCTGTGGAGATATGTATTGGAGAACCACTTTCTCCTTTCTGGACTTCATCACGGATAATGTAATGCTTGATTTCAAATGTACTTCGTTCTGGAGCACTGGTTTTTCTTTGAAGGCTTCATGTAGCTCTGATCAATAAAGTATATCATTGTTGGAACACTGGAACATATCCATGTGGCACTTCTTCTGTCATCATGAGATCTGATCTACTGAGTAATCATCTTGATACGATATCTCTGTTATAGAGAATCTTCACCACGCTTCTGTTGTGCATTGGAGGTTCTTCACCAAGTTATCTTCTTCTATCTGTATACAAGAGTCTCTTTTTGGTATGCCTCAAAGTCTTGAGGTTGCTCTTCATATGCTCTTTGTTCAATTGCTCTGGAGAACAGTCTTTCCATTCATCTTGATGTAGTACTCCAACCCATGGATGATATAATGACTCATGTAGAGGTATGTCTGGTTTACCGGAACAAGCAATCATCATAGTCTTCTCCCTCCGTCTGGGAGAACCTCTAGTTCTGAATCTTGCAATGCTTTCATTTATAAGTCTTTCGTACACTGTTCTTCATCACAACTTCTAGTTTTGTTTGATTGCTTTCATATTAGGTTGGTAATCTTGTGATTCTCGATACAATGACTGGTTGTTCAGGCTTCTCTTCTTTCTTGGAATCTTTATGTTCTTCCTCATGTTTTTCTTTAGCTTTTGGGTCCATGGACTTTCTTATAGATTCCATGCCCTAAAGATTCCACTTCTTTCTTTTATCATAGGATCACGGATCTGGATGGACAACCAGGGATACTTTAAGGCTTCTCTTCGAAGAAGACTTCTTCTGAGGTTGAACTGATCACGTATTGTCTTTCATGGTTATTACCATGGATATATACTTCATCATCTTCAATGGATCATAGGATTAGATCCCTCCTAATCCTTGCTTCATGTATGAGTGCATATAATCATCTCCCTCTGTCTAACAGAGTCCACGCTTCCGTTTGCATCCTTATTATCTTCTGCAATATATAATTGGCTCTCTCTGTCTAACTGAGTCCATGCTTCCGTCTTGTTGTCTTCTACAAAACATCATAAGTCTTTCTCCAATTTCCTCTTGATTGCTGACTTCTTTCTGTCTTTGCTTCTTCTAAGTCTATTCATGATTGATTCGACTTATCTTGCAATAGCTTCCACATGATTTGTTTGATCTATATCATTCTTTCATGTATTATCTAATGATATGAATCCTTATCTTGTTGTTCTTCCATCGGTATATTTCTTCTTGGAACACATTATCTTCCAGGAGATAGATATACAAGATATGTACGGAGACTATGCAAACAAGATATGTACAAGAACTAAGAAGAGTATTGTTACCTTCAGAAGAAGAAGTCTCTTTCATCCTGCTTAGTCTTCTTTGTAGGTTCCTTTTCTTCGGCAACTGATGCTTCATGTTTCTTTAGCTCGGGACAATGATTCTTGTAGTGGCCATACTTTCGACAGTTGAAGCATTGTACTTCTGAAATGTCTTTCTCTTGATTTGGCTTCCTCCTTGAACCAAACTTCCTTTTGTTCCTGAAATTCTTGAATCTTACCGTGAAGGCTTGATCATCGTACTTCTTTTGGGGTTTCTCTTTTGCACTGATCCTTGATTCTTCTTGAGCACAGCAAGTCCAAAGTTCTTCAAATGTCGGATACTCCTTCCTTGTGTTCATGCTTGCGGCAAATGCATCCCACGTCTTGGGAAGACCATTGAGTACTATGTTTACCAATTCCTTCTCTGAAATGATTTCTTCAATAGCTTGTAGTTGATCTCTTAACTGAGAGATTCTCACAAAGTATGATGTTATGCTGTCATCATCATTCATCTTCAGGTCATGGAGCTCATTCTTCAGACTCATTATTTGTCCAATATTTCTGACTGAGAAGAGGTTTGTTAGGGCATCATACATCTTCTTTGATGAGTCAAGATGGGAGATGTAGGGTATCAAGTGGTCTTTTATAGAGTCCACTATGATAC
>CBVK0101456154.1:0-10134 GCA_900067695.1 Picea abies | reverse complement strand
GTCTGCACAATATCTCGATGCCCTCCTGGCAGAGTGCCCTCCTTCCACAGAACGTTCAACAGTTCTATTCTCCTGTGCACTTATGCACTTCGCTCAATGCCCACCTGGTAGAGCTCCCACAGAATCCTTAGTGATTCTGGTTCTTCTTTGAAACTCTCAGCAGAGTTCCTCCAACTGCACCTTGTGCTTACACTCAATGCCCTCTTGGCAGAGCTCTACAGAACTCACAGCAAAGTTCTGTCTGCAACTGTGTTTCTACTACACAGCCTTGCCTCCAAGGTATTCAGCAACCTTGAGGTCTTCCTCTTCCTGAGTTGTTGATTCTTAGTTCCTGTGCCTCAGCACATCCTTTTCTGACTCCTCAGAGTTCAGAAGTGCATCCTCTGTGCACTGGTATTCAGAGTCTGCAACACTCTGTCATGCCCTCCTGACATGAAACCTCAAAAACCCTCAACCTGAAATCAAACACACTCCCTGCAAATGCTTCACAAACATACATTCACAACATATATATGGAACACCTACAGACATCCATCTAATCACGCAGAAAACGCAGGAAAAACTGCTCTGTTTATATTAATGGCAATTGCCTGTAATTACAAGGTGTTCCTCGAGCTCTCTCTGTCTCTTCTCCTACTCTACTCTAACTCGACTCAAAATGAGATCTCAAGTCTCTTTTACCTGAGGGGCTCTTAGCACTTCCCTCCAGGTTCACCTACCCTATTCAAATACAATCAATGGTTGTCTAGTCCAGCACCTGGATCTAGATCTTAGCCGACCTTGGCATTAAAGTCGATCCTATCTAATGCCTGCATATAGCATGGCTTTCATGGCTCACCAGCCTAAGACATTAAATTACATTCATTACAAATATTAAATGAGGATTGCGCCTCTCTTCAACCTTTGAATGTGTGCATGCTGATGTGGCTGGTTGGCTGGTTGGCTGATATGGAGAGATGCTCCTGCATCAGAGACTCAAGTCAGAAAAGGAAATAAAGAAAAAGAAAAAAATTAAACAAAGAGAAAATCTAAGAAAACGATGAATAAAGTAACTAATATAGATAACTATAAGATATACAGAATCCATCAAAGTATTCATTCATGAAAAAATGATAAACATAAAAGAAATCAATATAGTGGGATACTACGCCCCAAAGATTTTGACGAACTGGAAGGATCGATCCGACTGTGGGGAACAACTCATACGATGACATGGACAAACTTGAAGCCACCAATTGCCTTAGGCCCTTGTTGATGACACCATGACATCAAATAAAGGTACAATGGAATATATCTCACATAGATAATGGATACGTCGACAAATCAGTTGAAGACCACACAACATCTAATAAGACAGTTGACCTTATATCTTCGTATCATCTGCACCTAAGCAGGGATGATTTTAAGGATGGAAATTTATTTTAAGATATAGAAACCTTGGCGAATCTTAGTAATCCTTCATATGCCAACTATAAATGCTTGGCAATATTTTTGTAAAAATATTCAAATTTCTAAAGATTTTATATAGTTTTTATAATTTTTTTGCGATTTTTAAGGTAAAATGATTTTATCCTATAGAATTTGGGCGAATCATTTTTAAAATAGCGAATCTCGTTTTTGGAAAAACCATGTAAAATTAGCCCATGAGCGAAATTTAGCCCCTAAAATCATCTATGCACCTAAGTTCACTGTCACACATTGTTGATCAGGAACAATGATAATTGCCTACAAACACACAGTCATGCAAGCCTAAGACCTTTTTAGATTAGGAATATTTTTACCTCATCATCTATCATCATCAAACATGAATCAAGCTCCTTTATAAAACAACCAAAAGCACGAAGAAAAAACATCTTGAACACAATTAAGTTCCCAAAATAGGCTATGTTGATGATGAATGTTGCAAATGATGACCCACCTGAGCCTCCCTTCCCTATGAGAGAAGCTAACCATCCATATTGGATACAGACGTTAGGAGGAGATGTTCAACATTGCTTAAAGGAAGGAATGTCCCTCTTGGGCACCATTCTCTCAATATCAAAGACATGGGGGCATTTAAGAATCATTCCTAACGTACAATTATATCATTTGGTCAACCTGGAGAAACAACTTGTGATCAGATATTCAAGACATTGGTCATCAGTACCCTGCAATGGTGAAATATGGGGGTCGAGTGGAAGATGTTGGACGTTCTTTCAACAGGATCCGACATCAACATCCTCTATTTTCTTCTTCTTCTTTTCTCTCTCTCATTTTGTAATAACCTCAAAGATGACATAATAGAAATTTTTTATATTTTGTCACACTCCCCTCTTGCTCAGGACGAGCAAGGAATTGAGGAGGGGGGAGATGTTATAGGGGCTAGTCGGACCCGTCGACTAGACCCTCAAGTCGACTATAGTAGTCGGTTAGGAAGTCAGTCAAACGGACAATTAATGTCAATTGACCGAACAATTAAGGAATGTAACTGACTGGTAACTGTATATCACACACATATATATACACTATCATGTAATGGAAAAATAAAGGTTGTTTTAGACATATATATAATAAAATCTATTGATGGTTCTCCCCCACTTTTGTATGTTCTTCTATATGTCTATGTGTTCTTATATATAATGTTGTAGTGTGTAATGCTTTGTGTAAGGACCTGCTGGCAACCTTCTCATACTTTCTCTTAGACTACAACAGTTCAATATTGCAATGTACAATGCGTTGCTACTTATGTGCGAAGACTTTTGCTTTGTGATTTGTCCACACCTCCGCACAGGTATATCCCTGCATAGGTATGTCTGTTAGTTGGTGTAAAAACTATTTTTTATTTTTTTTAATATAATCATATACAAATAATTAAAAGATTAATAATTAATTATTAATATGCAATGCGAAATATGCAATGTGCAATTAATTAATCAATCAATCAATTATTTATTTATTATTAAATAATTAAATAATTATTAATTATTTAATATTGCAAAGTGCAATGTGTTGTTGCTTATGTGCACAGACTTTTTCTTGGACGATTTGCCCGCACCTCTGCATAGGTATATCCCCGCACAGTAAGAAGACTTTTTCTTTGATGATTTGTCTGCACCTCCGCACAAGTATATCTCCACATAGTAATATCCTTGCACATGTCTATCCCTACATAGGTATATCCCCACACAGGTATATCTGTTAGTTGGTGTAAAAATGATTTTAATTTTTTTTAATATAGTCCTATACAAATAATTAAAAGATTAATAATTATTTATTAATGTGCAATGCACAATATGCAATGTGCAATTTATTAAATAATTAATTATTTAATATTAATTATTAATTATTTAAAATTAACAAAACATCCAAAAACAGTTGGAAGCAATATGGCATCTAAAGGAGGTATTCACCCTCATCCTCATAAATAATGATAATTATCTCTTGGAATTGCAGGGGTCTAGACAGTGCTCCAAAGTACACTACTTCATGTGATCCTATTAAAAATGAAAAGCCATATATTCTCCTTCTCCATGAGACAAAAATGTGAGCAGAGGACATTTGACATAGATCTTTGGGAGTCCTCAAATAATGGGATTACATAGTCGAAGACGCCAAGGGAGCCTCTAGGGATCTATGTACCCTCTGTAATAAGAATGAATACAGTCTGGTATCCTCCCTCCAAACCTCTCATTGGATTTGTACTAGATTTAAATATATTATCAATGGAATGCTCATCACTATTATAAATATATACATTTTAGAAGTAGATTTTTCTGGATATAACTATGTGATGGGTTTCGAAACGTCCAATGTTTCGAGTGGACACTCCACCCATCATCAGGGACATAATAGCTTCTTATGTCCCTGATGATGGGTGGAGTCTCCACTCAAAACTTTGGATGTTTTGAAACCCCTCACACAGTTATATCCAGAAAAATCTACTTCAACTATGACAAGTTGTGGAAGCCTACATACTCAAATATATGTGTCAGCTAACCCATTGGAAAATCTAGCTTGTTGGTCCTCTATTCAGAGCCCGAGGGACACATAGAATTTGTTAGAATGCATTATAACTAGAGATTTTAACACAATAAGGAGCAACACTGAAAAAAATGAGGATTTTATGCCAAAGATCCCTCCAAAGATAGGATGGAAGATCTCATCATAGATTGGGACCTTATTGATATATCTCCCCTCAAGGGAAAATATACGTGGACTAATAAGCGTTTTGGTCTAGGCCACATAGTTGCATGCTTAGACCTCTTATTGGTCCACAGTGATTATCTTTCTTCCTTCTCTTCTATCAAATCATTTATCCTGCCCTCTTTGACCTTTGACATAAGCCTATCTCCCTAAATATCCACGCCCTTCCTGACCTTGGGCCCTTCCCCTTTTGATTCCACCCTCTCTAGCTCGACTCTTTTGATGTTGACATTATTGTCTCTAGTACATGGCACTCTTGGATTCCAGGGACTCTTGTTTACATTTGGGAACAAAAATTGATTTTGGTGAAGAATGCAATAAAAAGTGGGCCAAGTCCTCTTTTCAATCTCCTTCTGTTGTCCTTGCAAATCTCAAAAATAAACTTCAAACTCTCCAATTGCAAATGGAAGATGTTGACATCACTCACCAACTTCTACAAGAAGAAGTTATTCTCTAGACCCAAGTTTGAAAAGAATTGTGAAGAGAATATGAATGTTCGAGGATCAAATCAAGCAGCCTTTGGCTCCAAGTCGGGGATCGAAACAATTTTTTTTTCCATAAGTAAGTTAAAGCTTGCCTCTCCAAGAAGAATGTAGAAACCATAAATATGGAAGATGGAACCCAAATTTCTAATTATGAAGGCATTAAAAATGTTGCTCATAAGTACTATAAAAATCTCTTCACCCAACAAGAAAAAGATGTAATTCAGAATACTGAAGCCATGCTAGAGAACATTCCCACTATCATCACTAAGGAAGATAATCATCTTCTAACTCGACCCATTGAAGAAGCAGAAGTCTGGGCAACCATTTGGAGCCTTGGGTTAGACAAATCCCCTTGCCCATATGAGTTTCCTATTTCCTTTTACAGGCATTGTTAGGACCTTATAAAAAATAATCTTATCATAATGCTTCACTATTCCCATCGATCTCTTAAATTGGGTGGGAATACAAACTCTTCCTTTCTGGCACTGGTCCATAAAGAGTTTAACCCCTCCTCCCTCTCTAGATATAGACCAATATCCCTATGCAATTCTTCCTACAAAATCCTCACAAAGATTATAGCTTCCTGTCCCAAACATTTACTGCCCAAAATTATCTCTCCATATCAAGGGGGATTCATGCATGAAAGGCAAATCACCAACAATATTGTGTTGGTTCAAGAAGTTTTCCATTCAAGTTTTGTGGCAAAAGAAAAAGGTATGGTAATTAAAAGCGATATGGAAAATGCATTTGACCGTGTTCATCACTCTTTTCTTTTTCAGGTCCTGCAAAAAATTGGATTCAGTCCAAACTTCATTCATTGGATCACTTCATGCATCGGAGGGCCTTGGATCGCCCCCTAGTAAACAAATGAATGATTATTTTTTTCAAGGAAATAGAGACCTGCGGCAATGATGCCCCCTCTCGCCATTGCTATTCATCATCATGGATGAATCCCTCAGTCAAAAGCTGTAATTTGAACATGAAAATGGAAACTTGTCTGGTCTTTGGATGGTCTAAGGAGTGAAATATCTTAACCAGACACAATTTTTCGATGATACTCTGCTTTTGGGAAGGACCTATCAAATCATTGCCTCCCGACTCAAGGCGGTTTTGGACTCCCTTCTGGATGCATTAGGAGAGGCGGTGAACCATCGAAAATGTCAAATAATGGAGTGGAATATGCTAACTCAGGTAATGCAAAACATATCCCACACTCTTCAATTCTCAAACATAGAGATTCGGTCCTCCTTCCGGTATATGGGCATTCCAATCGCTTTGAAGAAGTCAAGCTCACATGATTGGAGGCACATTATTGAGAAAATCAACTCTAAATTCACCTCATGGGATTCCCAGTGGTTAAATTTGGTTGGTCGCATAGTCCTAATCAAGGCAATTTTTTTTGCACTGCCAATTTATCAATCCTCTGCCCTACTTATCCCTAAAGCCATCTCCAATCAAATATCTACCAAAATTAGACAATTCCTTTGGCAAGGAGGCAAACATACAAACACAAATTTTCATTTAGTCAACTAGTAGTAGGTAAAGCATCTAGTATGTAGGGGAGGACTGGGCATTAAGGACCCTGAGCACATGAACAAGGAAATGGGAGAGAAACTTCTCTGGGGAATTGTCTCTGGGAAAATCTCTTGGTGAAAACAAATGCTCTGGAAAAAATATTGAAGGGGGTCGAGGCAAAGATGCTTGGATCACCCTCCTTAAACGACTAAAGGCTCTCCTATATTCAATCTCCTTCTCTCAGCGATGTCAATTATCAGGGACAATATTAATTGGATCTTGGGCAATGGGAAGAGAATAAAATTATGGAATGATTCAATTCTGGAATGCAATCCCCTCTTATTAAATGAAGATCTCGTTCCTTTGAAAAATTGGATGCAGCTACAGGGAGAAATGAAATTGCACAATATTTCTTCACAGGATATGGCCACTAGGCATTGGACAGGCTGGAAATCTCTAGAGTTACCCAATCATCTGCTTCCCTTCTCTTCTCAGCTTCATAGTGTGTTAAATGGGTATGCTCCTAAGTGCCTATCAATCAAAGACATTAGGGGTTGGGGAAGTTCCTCTTATACTGTCAGGAAAGGATACAAGGCGTTGCAAGAAGGGACCATTTTTTACCCACGAGCAGGAGTGTGGAAGGAGGTTTGGAACATTGACGACATACACAAAATAAATTATTTTATTTGGCTCTTAGTACATGGGCGTATTCTTATAGCTGAAAATTTGAAAAACAAAAAGGTTGGGGGGGGGGGGGGGGGGGGGGAGCATCATCGGGCCCTCAAGATGTGCCCTTTTCTCCCAAGATGAAGAAACAATCCCTCACATGTTCGCTCAATGTCCCTACACCACAACTACATGGAATCTATCTCTAGGTGATCTATTCATCCTCGCAACGTAGCCGCTCTCTTATAATGATTTTTTTCAAAATTGGGGGAAGAATTATCATGGAAACCTGAGAAACAAACCAGGTCAAAATAAACTCTGGATAACAATTCCCAAATATATCTGCTAGGCAATATGGCTGGCCCAGAATAAAAAAAACTTTCAAGAGGAAACCATTAGTCATAGACAATCCTTGGTTAAGGTGATATCCTTATGTGTCGAATATATGCGACACTGGGCGCTAAGCAAGATCAAGGATTGGAACAATACAAAAAATAGTGGGTAAATTTATTCTTGAAAACTCCTTCCCTCTCCCCGACTAGTAAGCTATATACAACACCTTAATGGGCTATAAGGAAAACAATGGAGGAATTTAAATTATGGATGCAAGCACACAAGAAGCATATCCTCTTTTTCGATGGAGCCTCATGTGGTAGTCCTGGACTAGTAGGTGTAGGTGGGATTCTCATTGATCCCAATGGAAATAGTTGGCTATCGTTGTCTGGGGTCTAGGAACCATGACAAACAATATAGTCGAGGCATACGCTCTATATGTGGGGTTAAAACTAGTCAAAGAGCACAACATTTCTCATATTTAATTTTTTGGTGACACTATGTTGATTGTCAAAGCAGTTCTCAAAAAACAAACAATGGAGAACAACCTATTAAATGGCATCCTTCAATGAATCATGACTATTATTGAAAGCTTTGGAGAACTTAATCTTTTCCATATCAAGTGAGATCTCAACCCCCTTGTCGATCTTTGGGCTAAGGTGGGATCGAGAATGAGAAAAGGTGATTTTGAAACAAATGGAGTAAGGGGGGCATTCCCCATCCATTAACTCGTTGTCGTTTAGGACTCTGCCCCCAACATGTAGATAATTATGTTATTTAAGACATTTTGGTGCCTAGGGCAGTTTTGTAAGGATGTATTCAGTCTAGATGATCATAGACAAGGATCATAGAGGGTGAGAAAAAATAAATTTTATGTCATAGTACTCCAAATACCTCAGTTATATGCCTTGCTTATACACTGGTTTGATGCTATTTGTTTCAACACAACCCTTTAATACAATTCATTTTCAGTTTCTATTAAAAAATAATAATTATTTAATATTGCAATGTGTTGTTGCTTATGTGCATAGACTTTTGCTTTGACGATTTGTTCGTACCTCCGCATAGGTATATTGCCACATAGGTTGTTCAATATTGCAATGTGTAATGCATTGTTGCTTATGTGCGGAGACTTTTGATTTGTCGATTTGTCCGCACCTCCACACAAGTATGTCTAATTGGTGTAAAAACTATTTTTTAATTTTTTTAATATAGTCCTATTCAAATTAAAAGATTAATAATTATTTATTAATGTGCAACGCTCAATATGCAATGTGCAATTTATTAAATAACTAATAATTTTTAAGTACTTAAAATTATTTAATATTAAATAATAAAATAATCTTTAATTATTTAATATTGCAATGTGTAATGTGTTGCCGCTTATGTGCGGAGACTTTTTCGCACAGGTATATCGCTGCACATATATGTCTATTAGTTTGTGTAAACATGATTTGTAAATTTTTTTAATATAGTCCTATACAAATAATTAAAAGATTAATAGTTATTTATTAATGTGCAATGTGAATTTATTAAATAATTATTAATTTTTTAATATTGCAATTCACTACTTATGTGCGAAGACTTTTGCTTTGACTATTTGTCCGCAACCAGTATATACTATTTGTTCGTAACTAGTATATCCCCACACATGTATATATGTTAGTGGTGCATATACTAGTAAAAAAAACTATTTATTTTTTATTAAATAATTAATTATTTAATATTAGTTCAATATGCAATTTATTAAATAATTAATTATTTAATATTATTTATTAATTATATAATATTAATTAATTAATTATTAATTATTAATTATTTAATATTGAAATGCATTGTTGTTTATGTGCGAAGACTTTTGCTTTGACGATTTGTCTGCACCTCCACACATGTATGTCTATTAGTTGGTGTAAAAACTATTTTTATTTATTTTTAATATAGTCCTATACAAATAATTAAAAAAACAACCAGTAAAAAAACCTATTTATTCTTTTTTAAATAATTATTATTTAATATTATTTATTCATTAATTATCAATATGCAATGTGCAATTTGTTAAATAATTAATTATTTAATATTAAATGATTAATTAATTATTAATTATTTAATATTGCAATGCGCAGAGGCTTTTGATTTGATAATTTGTTCGCTGAGGTATATCCCCATCCCCGCACATGTATGTATGTTAGTGGTGCATATACAAGTAAAATAAAGTATTTATTCTTTATTAAATAATTAATTATTTAATATTAGTTATTAATTATTAAATATTGCAATGTGGGCACCTCCGCACAAGTATATCGACGCACATGTATGTCTATTAGTTGGTATATATATATAATCAACAATAAAAATGAAAACAAATAGTTTGGCCCAGAGCTTTAAATGTTCCCAATTAACATAGTCTGGCCCACAGCTTTAAATGTCCCCAATTGCCAACTGACACATTGCAATGTGTTGCTGCTTATGTGCTTATGTAGAGAGACTTTTGCTTTGACGATTTGTCCACACCTCCGCATAGGTATATCCATGCATAGGTTGTTTAATATTGCAATGTACAATGTGTTGTTGCTTATGTGTGGAGAATTTTTCTTTAACGATTTGTCTGCACCTCCGCATAGGTATGTCTATTAGTTGGTGTTAAAATTGATATATATATATATATATATATAAACAAAAACAAATAGTTTGTGCAAGTATATCCGTGCACATATTTGTTTCTTACTTGGTATTAAAATCGATATATATATATATATATATATATATATATATATATATATATATATATATATATATATATATACAATAAAAACGAAAACAAATATTCTAGCCCACAACTTTAAATGTCCCCAATTACCAATTGGCACAATAGCAAGCTTTGGAAACCGAGAATTTTGAAACTTGTATATGCACCACTTTGAGACTCGTACATGCCCATGTTCTGCACCAGTAC
>CBVK0101456132.1:0-25677 GCA_900067695.1 Picea abies | reverse complement strand
TTTTTTTTTTTTTTTTTTCTGGTTGGTCTGCAACAATGATGCATTTTTATTAATATCCGAGTGTGATTACATATTATAATGATAGGCCCATTGTCCTTTTAGTAATCTGGCTCTCCAACCTAATAACCACATAGGCACTCTAACCTCAAAACATATTTACAAACGCACTCTGGCCCAAAATGTCTTGACTCACCAGCCTATATGTACATTACAATTGGGGTTCAACCTAGGGGTATTACAGTTCCTAAGTGGGGGAACAAATAACCAAGTGGGGGAAATGGTAGTTTCTAGAGTGACAAGTGTCAAGATAGGAACATGCATACATAATGTTGGGAATTTAGTGTAATTCTCATTCTTTCCAATGATTCACTCATTCATTGCATTCCATCATCTGTACTATTTCCTGGAGAGGGGGTGTTGTGAAGCTGATTGTTACCCAGTAAATCCTTGGTGGATGGGGCTGAAGAAGCTTATTGGGCCTATGGAGCATTCTCTTTGGGTGGGAAAATTGTTGGGAATAGGTTTCCCTATGTGCTGGATCTTATCTTATCAAGATCCATTGCTATCCCTTCCTCTGAAATGATATGACCCAAATAATGTATTTGCCTTTGGTAAAATGAACACTTTCTCAACTTTGCATACAATTGATGCTCCCTCAATACTTGTAGCACCCTTCTCAAGTGTTTCTCATGCTCTTCTTCAAACTTAGAGTGGATAAGTATGTCATCCCAGAAGATAATGACAAACTTATCCAAGCAATCTATGAAGATATCATTCATCAAACACATAAGGACAACTGGTGCATTTGACAACCCAAATGGCATCACTGTAAACTCATAATGGCCATACCTCATTCTAAAGGTTGTCTTGTTAATATCCTCTTCTTTTATTCTCACATGATGATAGCTTGACCTGAGGTCAATCTTGGAGAATATCTTTTCATCCTTCAATTGATAAAAAAGTTCATCTATCCTTGGCAAAGGGTACTTTTTCTTCACAGTAACCTTATTTAGCTTCCTGAAGTCAATGCAAAGTCAATGCAAAGCCTCAACGTCCCATCCTTATTTTTCAAAAATAATACTGGGGCACCCCAAGGTGACACACTTGGGAATATATACCCCTTCTTCAAAATCACTTCAAGTTGCATTTACAATTCCTTTAGCTCTAGTGTACTCATCCTATAAGGAGTCTTGGATATTGGGGCTACTCTAGGCATCAGATTGATAGAAAAATCAATATCTCTCTTGGGTGGCAACCCCAATATTTCTCTAAATACATCTTCAAACTCTTTTAGAGAATCATAGTCTTCAATTCTTGCCACTTTATCCTTATGTGTGTCTTCCATATGTGTTGCAAATATTTGGAATCCTTTGCTGAAGATTCTTTTCAGCTGCAAGATTGAAACTTCTCTGATAATGACTGCCCTAGGAATACCCTGAACTGTCCTCAAATTCCCTTCCTTTTCCAAGAAATTAAATTTCTTATTATAACATTCTAGGAAAGCATGTTACTTTTCCAACCAATCCATACGAATTAGGAAATCATTTGAGCCCAAAGGTATTCTATTCAAATCTACATTTGTGCTTAGTTCATTCATGTCCATTAGACATTCCTTAACCATCTCATTAATTCTTCTCTTAGATCCTGAGAACCAACCAAGATTTCCCAAGCTTACTTCGTAGAAAATGAAATCTTTCCACCATATTAGGATCTAGATAACTATGACTAGCTCTTGAATCAATTAAAATAACAATGGGTTGGTTATTGATCTTACCTTCCACTTCAATCATATGAGGCTGAAACTCAACTTGCTTGTTATCTAGAGCTTCGTAGAGCCTTGGTATGTTTATGCACATGTCCTCAACTATATCAACTTGTTTTACATTGTAAACAATCCTCATATTTTCTCCTCTATGAGGGAAATCTCTATACATATGCTCTCCTTCACAACCCCAACATTTAATAGATTGATACCTTGGTCTTTGTCACATTGTTTCTATCATTCTGGTCTCCTTGGAAGCCAATTGTACCTGAGAATTATTATTTTTAAATGGTGGCTTGGTTCCCTTCTTCCTCTGCTCCATCTTTCCCTTTTTCTTGTCTTCCTGATCCTTTTGGAAATTTGGCCTTCCTGTATGCTTATCATAGAGACATTTATTTGTCCTTATTGTTTTCTCCAGTGTCTTGGGATCATCATATTGTATCTTATCACCAAAAATTGATGGCATCCCACTCAGGTACCTTTGAATCTAAACATGTTCATCCTTGATGAAGTCAACATATTTCAACAAATCTAATAATCTCCTTTCATACTCATCCATGGTTATACTCCCAAGTTTGAGTTAAAAGAACTCCTTCATCTTTCTATCATAATAATGCTTGGTTACCTTCTTCTCATCAATGTGTTTCACTTGTACAAACTGGTCCCACCACATTGGTGCTTTTCTCTTGAGATGGTGGATGGAAATTATTCCTTTTGCTTGTGTGGAATAATTGTGTAGTTGAAAATACTTCCTCATCCCCAATAGCTAAGTCTCTACATCTTCATATTTCTTATGATCACCATCAAAGGTAGGGCTTGATCTTGTTCATTTCTCCTTGTAGTTCATCTACCCCTGACATCCTCTTATGCTTTATGATAAGAGATAAGTTTGGACTGTTGTGTGCTCTTCTAACCGAGTGTCTTGGTGAGTGATGTTCGTGTCTACTAACACCTTCATATTCTCCTCTTATGGCATGAGATCTATGACTCCTTGATTTGCTTGATTTTTCCTCCATATCCATTTTCTTCTCTGTTATGTCCAAGCTCTGCAACAACTTGATGTTGAAGCCATCTTGTTTCTCATTGACTTTCATAAGCCTCTCATTATCAGCTTTATAACTTTGGACATATTTTTTCATATTCTTTATAGTCTCCACCAAATTCATACTTTTTTCCTTTACTTCTATATGCCCATTGGATGTGTCCATTCATTACCCATGATGACACACAACCCTTTGATTTCATCTTCATGATTGTAGGTTCTATGTGCATCTTCCATTCTTCTGGTCTCTTTGATGATTATGATTATGATATGTTTTATTGTCAAACACGACTCGATTTCTAGTATTGTGCATAATAGTTTCTTTAAGGTCCAAATCTATATTTAAAGTTACTACAATGTGGTGGTGGTGAGAATTTGACTCATTATCTTCGTTTATTCCCACATTATCAATTTTATTCAACAATTGAGTAGAGGACATGACATAATCAATGACACTTATGCCCTTCTTGTGAATACAAGTCATAAGGTGAGAGTCAAGCCAATGATCCAACCCATTAAAAATGATCAAGCTCAATGCCATAGGAGTCAGTTTCATTATCTAGATAACTTATTTTTTTATTTAAGGGTTAGGTTTGCATATTCTTCTATCCATGTAATGGGTAGAGGTTATAATTATGAGTTATATTTAAATTTAATAGAATGTGGTGGTGGCGAGAATTTGACTCATTATTATTATTATTATTTTTTAAGTATTGGGGGAATCGACAACTCGCGGTTCTTGTACTCGCGTGACACGAGGTCGATCCCCGTCGGCTACCACTATAACCCCAGGTGCTCCACGCAGCCCACAAGAGTGGAGCACAAGTAAATCGGGGTGAGAATCGAACTTGAGACCTCCTTTTTACAAATTTCCTTCCATTTACATGACACTTTCCAATCGGTCTACACCCCCACATGCAATTTGACTCATTATCTTCATTTATTCCCACATTATCAATTTTATTCAACAACTAAGTAGAGGACATGACATAATCAATAACACTTTTGTCCTTCCTATGAATACAAGTCATAAGGTGAGAGTCAAGCCAATGATCCAACCCATTAAAAATGATCAAGCTCAATGCCATAGGAGTCGGTTTCATTATCTAGATAGATTCTTTTTTTATTTAAGGGTTAGGTTAACATATTCTTCTATCCATGTAATGGGTAGAGTTTATAATTCCAAGTTATAATATTGGCTTGAGCCCTACTAGTACTAGCATTAAAATCTCCAAAAAGAAGTATAAATAAGCATATCACCTCATGGTAACAATATCATTCTCTAATTTAATAAAATGACCATAAATTGTAAAATTAAAGTTCTTATAAAAGGTAGAAAAAAGGTAAAGTAACAAATAGCAAGAAAAACTATATCATTTTATATGAAAGTGAAAAATTGTATCATTTTATATGAAAGTGATATTGAAACAAGCAAGATGAAAATTATATCATTTTATATGAAAGTGAAAAATTGTATCATTTTATGTGAAAGTGATATTGAAACAAGCAAGATGCCATATAAAAAACTCTCACTAAGAATAAACATGTCATACAAGCTTAATTTGGGTGAGAGAGAGGTAACAACTTTTTCTCCTAGCTACTCCAAAACTCATGAAGAATAAACATGTTATAAAGTAAAACTTAAACTCAAGAGAAAACAACTTTTTATTTATAATTAGTATGCATTTGCTATTTTATACATAACTTTTAAAACTCTAATAAAAAAATAAAACATTCATTTTAATGTCTCTTATACAAACATAAATTTCAAAACTTAAAAAAAAAAAAAATTAAATATTCATTTAATAAATAAATTCTCAAATACTTTACACAATATAAAAACAACCCAATAATACATTAAAATAGATAGTTGACAATTAAAACGTATGATCCAATAATTAATAAATAAATATATGGATTTTTTTTTCACAAAAAATTTCAAATTATATTTATATAAAATATAAGTTGTTCATTTAACAGTCATTACAATAGTAGATAACCTTGATTTTTTGTGGACTGCTCCCAACAAAATAGATTATCTAAATCCCTTACATTAACTTTCGTCATCTCCAAAAATCCCCAAAAGAGCATATATAAAAAAGGTACATATAGGACTTGATCTATAGTTACACATAGAAAATTACCCAAAAACAATAAAACTTTGATAACACCCCTTATTGTTAGCTAATATAGTTTTAAAAACAAAGTGGGGCCCTCATGACCATTTCCCCATAGATTGTATGCTATGTTCCCTTGTTGCTTTTGAAGAGCCTGTTTTGATAAACAGTCAACCTCTTGGTTATCTTCTCTAAAAATATGGGAAAAATATATAGTCCCGAAGAGATTGATGAGATCTGAAATCCCATCCTTCCAAAAGTCCAAAGTGACTACATGTAATGCACCTTTCTTGTTTAGGAAATCAATGACTATTTTAGAGTCTCCAAGTACTACTAAATATGTGATTGAAAGCCAATATGCCAGTGTTAATGAAGCCCAAACCCCCATAAGTTCAACCCTGGTACTTATCCTTTATGACCTGGTGCCAAATGCCATTTTTCATTAAGACTCTCCAAAGCGTGTTTGTCGACAATGCCCTGTAGAAACAATATATATTTATCAATCCCTAGCCTCCACATTTTTTTGGCCTCGCTATAGTCTCCCATCTACATAAGTGATAATTTGCTTCAACTTGCTTCCCGACCATAAGAAAGAGAAGACTAGTTGGCGGATCCGATTAAGAATTGTAGATAGGATATGTGCCAAAGCCATCCAATAGACTGGCTAGCTCTCTAGTACTGCTTTTATAAGCACGTAGCGACCTCCAAGGGATAACCGACGATTGCACCAGTGATTTATCCTCTTTTCAAAAATTTTAATGAGCTAGTACCAATCCTCAACCTTGTAATTGTCAGGTTTTAAGAAAAAACCCAAATATCTGAACCCTTCAGATAGTTCATTGAAATTGAAATGGACAATTTCTTTTAAGTATTCTAGAGTACCCTGTTGAACTCCAAAGTGGAGAAAAGTGGATTTTTGTACATTGATCATCAGACCCAACGCACCACAAAAAATGCCTAGAATTCTATTGATCTCATTCCAATCTTCGATCGAAGCTTTTGTCTTTATGAGAACATCATCCATGAAGAGTAGGTGAAGGATCTTAATTAATCTTGAAACCTTTATTCTAGACAATTTTCCTTCTACCTGGCCCTTTTTTAGAGAAAGGCTAAGACCTTCCATCACAAGAATGAACATGAGTGGCGACAATGGACAACCTTGTCTTAATCCTCTACCACTCTGGAAAAACTTTTTCGACTCTCCATTGATCATAATAGCATAGGTTGCAGCGGTTACACAACCCATGATTAATTGAAGAAAATCCCAGTTTATACAATCATATGCCTTCTTTAAATCTAACTTCAGAATGATGGCTTGAAGTTTTTTTACATTTATACTGTGAAGGCACTTCTGGGTTGTGCCAATGGCATCTAAAATCTGTCTTCCTTTTAGAAATCCCAGTTGTTCCTTGGATAAGGATTGGGATAGGATTGGTCTGATCCTTCTTGCTATAATTTTTGTAATAATTTTGTAGCACATATTACACAAAGCAATTGGGCAAAAATCGCCAAAGGAGTCGGGACTATTGACTTTTGGAATTAAAGCTATAAATGTCAAATTAAGCGATCTGATGACCTCACCACATTGCCTTGATTCCTCTAATGCATCCAACAAATCCTTCTCAACCAGGTCGAAAAAGTGTAAAAATAATTCAACAATCCACTTGTCAGGCCCTGGACTTTTGTCCTTGGAAAAGCCTTTTAGAACCTCTAGTAATTCCTTACTGGAGCAAGGATTTTCAAGATTAATGACTTCTTCCTCTGTGACTAGTCTGGGATAAATCCTTACCGTAGCAATCTGATCCTCTATGGTATTCTGACCCGTGTCCTGGAAGAAAGTGTTGAAGAATCTAGACACTTCTTCCTTCAAGGCCTCCTAGCCTGTGTGAACCAAACCGTTTTCATCCTTGATCTCCCAGACATGTTTTTTGTTTCATATGTGACTTGCGAAATGGTGGAAAAATTTCGTATTCTTATCGCCACTTTAGATCCATATAGCCCTGCTTTTTTGATGCCACCAATCTTCTTTTGCTAGGAGATGTTTATTACGTTCTGCCTCTAAATACTTCAAACAATGATCTAAATCTGTACTATACACTCCCTGTTTCTTTTGCTTATAATGATAATCTAATTCCTCCTCAATCTTTCCCAATGCTAACTGTTCCAGAAACCTTTTTTCTTTTGACCAAGACTTTACTCGCATCTTGAGTTGTTTTAGCTTCCCAACTAATCTCCTCTGTGCTTCGTCTTTTCTATTGGAGCTGGTGATCATTCCACACTTCCTGAACCAGAGTAGCAAAAGTGTCTTCTCGCAACCAGGCTGGGTTAAGTTTGAAAGGATGAGCAACAGTCGAAGAACTTAGACCCAATTGTATCAGAACTGGAACATGATCTGATATAAAAGGGTAATCCACCCAAGACCTATATCTCACCGACGACGAGATGAGGTCCTCTGAAACATAAAATCTGTCAAGCCTCTTAGAGATTTCTTCCACTCCAATTCTGCCATTTCGCCACATAGGAACCACCTTCGTTGCGGGGATATCAACAAGCTATTTTTTTTAAAAAAAATTCTTTAAAAAATATCGTCAATAGATCTAACAACGCTGAGTCACCCCAAACCTCCTTTGCGCTTGTAGTGAAATTCAAATCCCCAACTATAATCAAATCACTATGAGCTAACATGCCCCTACCATCCACCTTTTCCCATACCATAAACATTTAAGAAGGAGATCCTCCTTTTATCAGCTATACAAGTACCTGACAAGAAAATACCACCACAACTTAGGAATGGGAGTAAGTCGAAAATTTTAGGATTCCATGACATCAGAAGTCCCCCTGACTTGCCTACAGAACTAACAACACAAATCATCCACTCGGGTTGTAAAGAAAACATGAAGTATCTAGCCTTTTCCTCAGGCACCAATGTCTCTTGTAGAAAGATAATGTCCGGTTGTGTTTTTGTAAGAAGTTTACGAAGGGAGGCCACTTTTAGGGGTCCTCCTACCCCTCTGATATTAAGAGAAAGGAGGCTCATGATTTGCGCCTTGCAAGGGCTTTCATGCCTCTAAGCGCCCCATGTTTAGAGTTGGATGATCGCTGTTGTGCAGAAAATGACATGTTAGTCCCAACCTTCTTTCGGGCACTCCTAGTTTTAATAAAAGAGAACTCAAACCCCAAGCCCCGTGACCATGTATGGTCTTTCCCAATATCCTCCCCTTCACAAGTAGATACCCCAAGTACTCCACTAGACTCTGCACTGTGCATTACTTCATTCCCCAGATAGGTTGGGATGGGTATGGGACTAGTAGCCTCCCTGTAAGATGGGACAAGTGAAGTAATCAACCTATCAAGTGAGTGATCACCAAAATCCGGTTTTGTGTACCCCAGGACATGGCTAATGCCCTCAACTGACAAAATGTGGGGTTCCTCTGGATTAGTCTCAGAAAAATTCCCCAAATGGACCATAGGCAAGGGTATCAAATTCGACAAAAAAGTACTATCTAAATGGTCTCATTCCTATGCTGATAAGGAAAAATAAAGCAAAAAGTAGTATTGTTTTAGCTTACCGACAAATAAGGTATTTTCTTGTTCTAAACTTTCCTCTACCCTCACATAAGTGTAATCCACCACCTCCATGGAGGAAATGTAAAAGAACATATGGATTTATGTAGGCTAAGTATATTGATCGTTATTAGTGTAATCAACAATATTAGTTGAAACATGGAATCATGTACAGTTTGGTGAAGGCACAAAGATACTTGCAATGCAAGTAGTTTGAAGTTTGTTGATTCGTCACATTATTTAACTTCTAAGCATCACCGTATGCTTAAGATTCATAAAGATAAAAATCCAGTGCCTTTTAGTCTTAGATATGTTTTCTTAAAAGTATATGTTTTTTTATTTTTTTTATTTTATAGCTTTTTTGGGGATATATTTTTCTATCGATTTGAAATTGTTGAAATTTGTTTTTTATTTTTTATTTATCTTTATATATATTTATCAATTTTGTTTAAAATTTGATTAGAAAGTGTTGAAATTCTAGATATTGGCATTGTAGAATTTTTAATGTTCTAGTAGTTTGTGAAAGTGGTAAATTGATTTATGCATTCAAAAAAGCTAGATTCCAATGATAGATATTGAATAAAGTCAAAAAAATAAATGATTTAAAAAATATATATTTATATACGGAAAGAATTGAAATAATAATTTTTTATAATAATTTTTTCTAAATAAAATTTAATCTAATTTATTTATATTAATTTATTTTTATATTTAAATGATTTTAAATAATTAAAATTTATAAAATATTATTTAAGTAATTTTTTTAATAAAATGTTAAGTCTTTCTAGCATGATTGGATCTCGAAGGTTTTTAAGATGGTGGTCAAAGGTTTGAAACTAGTGGTAGTAGAGAGGATGAATTTAAGGGTTTTTAAGGCTACCAAGGTTTGAAACTCTTTCTCTTAAATTGAGATTTCCTAGACCACATAAACACATTAATCCTACAAGGCTAGCAAAAAAACATTAAAATTTATAAAATAATGTTAATTTTTTATACCACATAAACACACTAGTCGTGCAAGGCTAGCAAAAAAAACATTAAAAATTATAAAATAATGTTAATTTTTTATAGTAATTTTTTGAAATAAATTTTTATCTGATTTATTTATTTATTTTCTAAATTAAAATTTCTAAAATAAATTTTATAATATTTTTTATTGATCCAATCAAACAATAATTTTTAAATTAAAAAATAAAATAAATTTTATAATAAAAAAATTTATTTATCCAATCATATTATAATTTTTTTAATTAAAAAATAAAATAAATTATTAAATTATTAATTTAATTAAAAAACCTTATAACTCTTTAAAAAAACTTAATGAAGAATAGACTTTGTCAATTGTCAGAACCAATAAACCCACGAGTCAATAGACGTCTCTATGCAGATACACGAAATAGTTTGGCAACTTAGCGTCTTTTATTGACTCCCTTTGGTGGCATTAATAAGGCCGAGGAACTTGGAATGATATGTTCTTACGAGGAGCCGTTTTTGGCTTTAAAATAATAAATTTTTATATTTAATTAATAATGAATGTTTCATGTAGGATTAGTTTAGTTTTCAGGCGTTTTATGCTTTTCATCCAAAGAGTGCTGTCTGCTGTATGTTTCGTTTCGGTTTATGTAAATTTTTATATCCTTTTGGAATATAAAGAGTATTTTTTTGGTGGAAAAAAAAAGATTAGTTTATGGATTAATTTATAGTAGACTTTCCTTTAAAATAATATTTTTTTTTTTATATTTAATTAATAGTGAATGTTTCATGTAGGATTAGTTTATAGTAGACTATTTTTTTTTAATAGCAAACCTTTTATGAAATTCGGCAAAGAAGTTAAAGTTTTCATTAATTTAAAATTTAATTAAGATGAAGTGAATTGTAGTTTCATATAAGATTCATTTGAATTTAATTAAGATGGAGTGAATGTAGATATTTTAGATAAAAATAATTTTAATTTAATTTAATTTTATAAATTAGTTTTGTTAAAATTTAGTGTGGTAAAAAATTGTTGGAATTTTAAATTTGAGTGATTGAGTCTGTATAATTTGAATTCTTATTTTTCAGGATAATAAAATATATTGATTATTAGATTAATTAGTGATAAAACATATGATGTAACAGATTTGTGAGATGTCCAATCATTAGAAAATTAGGATAAGAATATGTGCAATTTCAATTAATTTGAATTACTTGCTTTATAAATTGTTACTGTACAATTCTGGGGAGTCCCTGACTAATTATGCTATAGATTTTGATTGTGAATCCATTGAGTGGAGTATTGATTCCCATATATTGTGACAATAGAGTTCTCAACTGTCCAACAACAGCAAAGTTGAAGAGGGGAATGGAAGTGGGCGAATAGTCCGAGTTACAGGTATAGAGGGGAAGAGTGGACATCAATGGGAAGGTTCCGAGGAGTTTCACAAGGATTCATATTAGCCTTTTAGATAGGGTTTAAAACCTTCTCATTTGCAATATTAAGAAAGCAGTAACAGAAGTAGAGGGGAAGAGTGGACACCAATGGGAAGCTCTTAGGAGGTTTAAAAGGATTTATATTATCCACTTAGATAGGGTTTACAACTTTTTGACTTGTATTTTTAAGAAAATAGTAGAAATTCATTGATTGCATTTTCTGGTTTACATTAAAGATCCAATGGGAATTTATTACATGCATATAATTTTTGTAGAATTTGATTGAAAATTGTTATAAAGTGTATATTCCACTTGTTGGGGAGGTATAACTAGTTTTTTAATTTTTAGGTTATCAAAGTTTGATCTTGAGGAAATTCTAGGAGAGTTTAAACCCTTTGAATCCCTTAAATTTGAAATTGTTCAAAATTTGAGTCTCTTTGCTGGTGTGAAAACAAAGTTGAATATGATTGGTATAAGAGGAAGTGAAAACTGGGAGTTTGTCAAAGTATTTGACAAGTACCTAGAGAGAGATCGTATGTGAAAAAACAAAAAAAATGAGTGTAGTTTGAAACGATTTTGGGAATTAGCAACCCAATTCAGCCAAAGCTAATAGTGCATTGTGAATGAGAGGTGCATAAGTGGTGTTATATGTGAACAAGTTTTGCATGACCAGAGTTTCGTGTGGACCCATGGTCATTAGTAGTTGTTTCCTCTGAAATTGGTGAGTGGGAAGTTGAAAGGAGTTGTAAAGGCAAGCAACATCACTAATTAACATATAATTTAAAAGTGTTTAGATCTTTGAAATCTCAAAATGAAAACGATCCTCTTAGATAAGATAAGGATTTGTGCTGATATGCTGATGGGATAATCTATATGGCCTTCAAATTGAATTGATGGCCAAATTGAAGTAGGAGGATTCAAAAGCTTTAGCTANNTGTTGTCTCAAGCTAAAAGCTAGTCTTGTCCTAAGTTTAAAGGATACATTAGCATTGTCATATGTGAAAATCAATGATGGGATAATCTGTATGGCTTTCGAATTGAATTGATGGCCAAATTGAAGTAGGAGGATTCAAAAGCTTTAGCTAGTGTTGTCTCAAGCTAAAAGCCAGTCTTGTCCTAAGTTTAAAGGATACATTAGCATTGTCATATGTGAAAATCAATGATGGGATAATCTATATGGCTTTCAAATTGAATTGATGGCCAAAATAGAAGTAGGAGGATTCAAAAGCTTTAGCTAGTGTTGTCTCAAGCTAAAAGCTAGTCTTGTCCTAAGTTTAAAGGATACATTCACATTGTAGATGCTAAAAGCTAGTCTTGTCCTAAGTTTAAAGCTAGTCTTGTCCTAAGTTTATTCAATATGCACATAGGCTTGACAACCTGCCTCTTCCACTCAAATTACCCAGGTTACTAGTTGAAAACAACTCCAAAGCTTCCCAAGTGAAAGTGTGGCTAATGGATGGCATAATGTATGTATGACTAGACTGAGTGAGTGAATATTAAGCCATATAGATTAGGCACTCTAACCTATATGGATTTTGAATTGAATTGATGGCCAAATTGAAGTAGGAGGATTCAAAAGCTTTAGCTAGTGTTGTCTCAAGCTAAAAGCTAGTCTTGTCCTAAGTTTAAAGGATACATTCACATTGTAGATGCTAAAAGCTAGTCTTGTCCTAAGTTTAAAGGATACATTAACATTGTAGATTACATATGTGAAAATCAAGAGAAACTAAGAACACCCTTGAGCAGGAGTCAAGAGTTATTATGGCTATGATAGAGGAAGATTGCATCAATGAATATATCCAACAATTTAGATATTTGTTAAACTGATCCAGATGGATATTGGTGGCCACCCACCTGTTCCAAATTCCAAATGGCTCATCTGGATAGTTTTCAATTTAACACGTTTCTATGTAATGGGGACATTCCTTAGTAATTGTGGTTTCTGAACTTATGGGGTTGTCCTGAAGCCCTACACAACATCCAGGTGGATATTGGTGGCCGCCCACCTATTCATATCAGTACATCTTTCTGTACTTCCAGGGTTGTTTTGGGGCTCTAAACAGTTTTTTCTTGGTGTGCCACAGTGAATATGTAGATAGAGTCAAAGTTTGATGACGTAATGCGTAGTTTTCGAAAAGACCTTACCAATGGACTATCACACGTCTAAAACAAAGATCGTATGCAAAAGTTACTACCCTGGGAAGTTAATATACTAACTTACCCCAACGGAGCCCACATGACTTTTGGCGCTTCATCTCCTAAGGTTAGGTTTATGGATGTCTAGGGTTTTGACATTCACGTTTATCATAAAAAGGTCTTCATAGCATCATTGTAATCATCTTCTTGAGAATGAGGTAGTTGTCACATCTCTTCTTAGAGATAAAGCTGTCACCATTTTAGCGAGTCTTGCACTTTGTATTTTTACATTATTTGTACAATTCTTTCATTAATAGAAATCATGTATTGATGTATTTCTCTATTTTTGACAATTTTTATGTGTATTTCATTATAATATATGTGCTTTCATTTCGTTCTGAAAATAATACGTATCATAAACCAATTAGAAGGAGTAGGTGATAAGATTTTTTGTTAAGCTTTTTATTTTTTATTTTTATTTTTGTTCATTTGATAATTTTGTTGTTACATTAAACAATCAAGTAGAAAAGTTGATTGTCAATCATATAACTGCCTCATTATTTTAGATAGAGACATGACGAAAAGAGGAAGGTGATGGAAACATTGATCTAGCAACCTGCAACCTCATTACTTGAAGAAGAGATGTGAAGAAAAGAGGAAAAGGAGAGAGTGTTGGAAATGAGGAAGAGATGTGAAGAAAAGAGGAAAAGGAGAGTGTTGGAAATGATGATCATGTAATAGTATTGTTTGTAGAGAAGAATAGTGATATCTAAAATGTAAACATGCCCGTAATTTCAACAAAATTGTTAGAAAAGTAAGGAGATTCATAGAAAAGTAAGGACTACCACACACAATTTGTTTTATTATTGAAGAAAACTGAAACATCATGTGGAGGAATCTAAAATGAAAATTTTTGATCAAATAAAAATAGTGAAGATGAATAGTCAATAAGCAATTAGTTACACTAGGAAAAGTAAATAATTGTTCACATTAGGTGTATCGTGCTTTCAATGATGTAGCCTTATATTTGGATTTTGGGTTTGTACCACAGGAGTCCACAACAGTGGTTTGTGACTTGTGAAAAAGTTCTCATGATAACTATTTATTTATGGACTAGATTTACCTTTAAAGACACTCCTCTTAAAATGGTTGCTTATTTTGGAATGCAAGTTGAAATTTCAATAAAAATATTGGTAATAAAGTGATTTTGGAATGCAGATTAATTTTAATAAAAAGATTGATGATAAAGTGATGTTAGAATGCAAGTTGAATTTCAATCAAAATATTGATAATAAAGAATGTAGATTTGAAGAAAGTTGTAGATGGACTAAGGGAAGGGTTCCAATTTGTACTAAGCTTTGCATAAGTACAATCTTACTTGAAGTTAGCAAAACATACTCGTACTCATCCATACTTTGTGAATTTTATACCATTTACAAGTGTTCAATGAGTTTTTCGTACTCATCCATACTTTGTGAATTTTACATCATTTACAAGTTTTCAATGAGTTTTTCAACACTCATCGAGGGAGGCCTTTTGTAGAGAGAGTTTTTTGTATGAATTTTGTATTTGAATTCAAAGTATTTTACTGATTTGATTAATTTTTAAAAATCACAATGATGTATAATTGATTTTGATTATTTTTAAGTTTTTTTTTTTTTTTATATGGTAAATTTTGGGATAAATTTTTCACAACGTCAAATTATATTGCTGTGACACAATTATGTATGAACTTTATGAAATAAAAATAATTGTTTTTCTTGAATAAAAGTCCAAAACATTTAGAACATTTATTAGAATATCTTTTACAAGATGTTTACAAAGTTATGAGAAAATAATACTAGAGAGTATATATCTACACCTTTTAAGAGGCTTTGAGATAAGCATTTAGAACAGTTTATGTACGACCAAAAAAAAATATTGGAAATATTTTAGAATGTTTAGGTGTGACAATGGTAAAGAGTATTTATCTATAACTTTAAGAGGTTTGGAAAGAATAATAGATTGAAAGACAATGTCACATTTTTTGAAAAACCATAATGAAATGGTCTAGTAGAATGAAAAATAAAGTAATAATGTAATTGTATAAATGTGATTTAGGTTGGTGAGCGGATATGTTTGGGGTGAAGAGTCCATATTGATTAATGTGGTTGGAAACCAAACTGTATATGATGTACATCAAAATAATTAATAAAAATAATGTTAAATGGCTACAATACGAGAGGGACAAAAACGATGGGGAGCTATGATTCTACAAGAGAGGGGGCTAAATGGGGGATCAAAAGGGAAACCCATGTCATTTGTTGAGTTAATGTGCCATTACCATGCAATCCTCCCTTTGACTTATTACACACTCAATCATTGAATTCATATAATAGGGTGGGTGTGAGAAGTTACATCCCTTAGTTATTGGGAGCATGGGGCTGAAGTACAATCATCTTTGGGGAGAGTGAGAGTCAAGCAAGCACGGGAGAAGAAAGAAATTTGTATGGAAAAAGGAGAGGAGTTTGTACATGTTTTTTTGGGAATAAAGAGGGGAATTGAGTGTTGGGAAGAGCACCAACCATGTTATGCTTGAAGACAATCATTATTGGGTCGTGTTTATGCTGGAAATGTGGCTTGTATGCTTGTAAAAATGAGTTGTGTTCCTGTGAAGCATTTCTTGTTGAGGAAATGGCTCAAGAACCTTGTGAAGGCTAGTCGATGGTAGCCCCCGCCGACCAAGCGCTACCCCAAAACACCTGCATGGAACCATAACAAAACCAATTTTTTTAGAAGGTTTGTCAAGTCCCAATGCATAGTCTAGTTGGTCCATCGGTGGTTGCGAAGCTTTTGGCTAGGTGGAGGTTGGGTGATCGATTCCCGCGGAGGTAACAAATTTTTGACCCAGCCGACCTTGGCCAAATCTGGGGTACCACGTGACACCCTGTGATTGGGCCATGTGTCACCTTGTTATTGGACCGTACAACCCAGTTAGCACCACATCATCGTCTTGTCATCTTGCCGCATCATTGTCGTACAACCATGTCACCCTGCCACGTCAGCATTCGTATTTTTGCATCAACATCCGTACTACCACGTCAACAACCTTACTGCTGCCTGCCATCCATATTGTCACGTTTTAGACTGTCATTGGGCCACGTCAGCATTCTGTATAGCCATGTGTCGCATCCGTATAGTGCCACATGCCAATTTTTGAATGGTCCACATCAGCCCCTGAAAATGCCAAAAATGAGTGACACATGTCACATCCTCGTGCTGCTACATGTCCCTCTGGCATCATCATGACATCATGTTGACGTCAACAACACGACCTATTGAATTTTGACTTTGACCAGTTGACTTTTTTTTCCTGTTTGGGAAATCGATTAGAACACAACAACTTTAGCATGCAGTGTCCATTTTTGGAAAAAAATATATGGCCGAAATCAATGAAATGAGCTCGATGCAATGGAACTGGTTTCATCCATTTCCAAGAACTTTGATTTTTAGGCCTTCCTGGATCCATTTTGGATCAGTTTGGGCTTATATCCCAACATCCCTTGTGGAGAGAACATGAGAACATGTCCCTTTTGGAGAGAACATGAGGACATGTCCTTTGTGGAGAGCACATGAGGACATGTCAAGGGAGTTGACCTTGACATCACACAGTATGGGGAGTTGACCCTAGTGTTTCTAGGGGGAGTAGCCTCTAAAATTCCAGATAGTACTCCTCTGTGACTAAGTTGAGTTGATATGTGAAGACACTTATCCAAGAGGGATAAGTGGGTTTGGGCTTATAGCCCAACGTCCCTTGTGGAGAGCACATGAGGACACGTTAAGGGAGTTGACCTTGATGTCACACACTATAGGGAGTTGACCCTAGTGTTTCTAGAGAGAGTAGCCTCTATAAGTCTAGTTTGTACTCCCATGTGACTGAGTTGAGTTGATATGTGAGGACACTTATCCGAGAGGGATAAGTGGGTTTGGGCTTATAGATGAACTTCCCTTGTAAAGAGCACATGAGGACACGTCCCTTGTGGAAACACATGAGGACACGTCAATGGAGTTGACCTTGACGTCTCACACTATGGGGAGTTTACCTTAGTGTTTCTAGAGGGAGTAGCCTCTAGAAGTCCACATGGGAGTGCCATGTGTGATAGAACTTTTTCTACTATGGTGGTTATGTACCACTGGCGGAGACTGTATGTCTCTGGACAATAGTTGTGTGCTACTATAGTGGTTGTGTAACACTGGCAGTGACTGTGTGTCACTGGACAATAACTGTGTGCTACTAGTATATTACAGAGCAGTCAATGGACTACTAGATGAAGACATCATGGAAGTATACCTCCCTAGCTAAGAGGGAGTGTTGATGTTTCAACATCAGGTAGACCTTCTCCTAGATTGGGTTGCATACCAAGGGAGATAGGATACATTTATCATAAAGGTGCACTTGTGCTAAATGGGCCTAGGCGTAGTCCTTTCTTGATCATGAAAAGGAATAATATGGACTCAAGGTGCTTGAGGTTCTTTCCACATGTCAGTTATCATCGGGATGAAATTCACTCAGAGGGGTGTACCTGTGGTGAACGACCCTGATGTGTTATTTTTCCTAGTCATGGTGATTTGACAAGGAATGATAAAAGACTGAAGATGCTAGATGTTATCACATGCCAACCCAGAGTCAGCCTAATATCAGAGAGAGTCAGTTGGCTCAGAGGGAGAACCGCAGGGGGAGTTTCCCCTTGATTCAGGTGGGAGAGAGACATCTCCAAGGACTGATAGACAGGTGTTATGAGTCTAGGGTGAAGTTTGTATACTTCAGAGACAAACTTGGCATGATGCAGAATGTCTCCCTCAACAAGAGGCAATGTTGATGTTTGGACAACATTGGGAAGACATTCTCCTAGATTAATAATTAATAATATAATTTTTGATTATTAAATAATATATACAATAATTAATAATAATAATAAATAGTTATTTATTATCCAAGGGACACATCCCTTCATGGATGGTCACCATATGTTCTCTATATATGGAACACTCATCATGGAAATAATACATCAATCATATATCTATCGAATATACAATATCATCTCATATGAAAAATCAATAGGCGTTCCATGTAACTTAAAAATATGAACTGTGAAAACTTGGGAAATTATGGAGGGTGTAAATGGGTTTGGTAGGGAACAAAAGTGGGAATATTTAGAAATGTGGTCGATGACCACCATGATGATCAATTTATTTCTAGCTTTCAAGAGGCCCACTAAAAAATCCTTAGAAATGCCAATCCATACCATAATTTGTTGGTATTAGTATTGGTTGTAATTCCATAAGAGTCTTCACTATCTCCCCCTTGTTCCTTTGAGATGTGTCACACACAATGAGAAAATTATGGATGTCTATTTTCATGCCTTCCCAAAAGAAAGATCACTTAGCACATTCATAGGTTTTTTGAAAGAGAGAATGACTTGAGATAGGATACGAATGCAACTCCTGTAATATCCTTTGTATCAAAGATAAGTTTTGTATTAGAAAAATGCACCCCTTATACTTCAAGGAATCTTATTGCCAAGTATATCCCTTAGGGGGATTCATGTCTTCTTGAATCCTGTGGATGAGTTGAACCACAACATAATTTTCCAACCATTCCTGGTGGGCCTCAAAAATCAATTGGGTACATGTAAGTCTAAAGAAAAGAAAGAACTATCTTCCATGTGTTTCCTAGACAAAGCACCAACGACAAAATTCTCCTTTCATTTCTTATAAATGATCTCATAATCATACCCAAGCATCTTAGTGACCCACTTGTATTTCTAAATATTTCAAACTATTTGATTTGTCTTGGTTTGGAAGAACCTCCAAAAGAGATATAATATCCTTCTCATATGTAGACTTGCACAAATTTATGTCACTCAAATTCTTAGTAGTGAATGCCAAGGTACAACCCTCTTGCATCAATGTGGTATCGAGACCTTTGCCCAAGGCATCAAATTCCAAGAGAAAGGTCTTATTGAAATTGGGAACTGCTAAGACATATGTATTACACATGGCTACCTTTAAAGATAAAAAGGTATGCTATGCAACTTCATTCCATACAAAGGAATTATTTTTTGGTAGGGTTGTTAAGGGGGTGTAAACTCATACATAATTATTCACAAACTTTCTGTAGTAGCTGGTAAGTCCTAAGAAATTATGTAAGATTTTTAGGGTTGTGGGTCATGGCCAATCTTGCATCACCTCAATTTTCTTGGGATCCATTAACACCCCATACCAACTAACAATGTGACCCAAGTACTTTACTATTGAAGCACCAACACTACATTTGGAGTATTTAGTGAACAACTGGTGATCCCAAAGGAGATGCAAGGATTTATCAGCATGATCCACATGGGTGTTCGATATTTTGTTGTATATCAAGATATCATCAAAGGATACAAGAACAAAATCATGGAGGAATGACAAAAAAATCTTGTTCATGAGGCTTTGAAAGGTAGATGGGGCATTTCAAAGTTCAAATGGAATCACTAAAAACCCATAGTGGCCTTCATGTGAGTGGAATATTTTCTTTGTAATTTCCTCCTCCTTTATATGGATTTGGTGGTGTCTTAAATGAAGGTTAATTTTAGTGAAGAACTTGACATCATGGAGCTCATCCAAGAGATCATCAATAACTAGGATGCAAAATTTATCTTTGATAGCTGACTTACCGAGAAAAAAAAATTAGGATACATGCATTAATTATCTTCTTTATTCATTGTCATGACCGCTATTGTTGAATAAGGACTATTATTGGGACAAATGACACATTCTTCCAATAGTTGAATAATATTTTCAATTTGATTATTTTGGGGAAAAAGGTGTCTATAATGATCATGTTCACCATGTGAGGGGTGTTGATTTTTCAATAAGCAAGGTTAAGCATGAAGTTCATTCCATTTTAGCATTTAACCATAACCATTAATGTTGCAACAACCAAGATCACAAGAAGAAGCACCATGCACAAGAACACAAGAAATATCATGGGAAACCCTTCTCAACAAGGGAATAAAACCCAGCCAAATCCTTTGCCATATTATTCAAGAGAAAGACCTTCACCACCAAGAATACCTAGCATACAAGAGGGTGCTCAAACCCTAGAAGACTAGCGCCCAAGAGAGGTGCACACTTTTCCCAAGAAGGTGTACTTGCTAAAGTTTCCAAACTCACATGAAAGATATGATTCCTCAATGGGGAATTTACCTTTACTTATACTAACCTAAGCCTGTCAACATAAGTGTCTATTGACACAACAGGGCTGACCTCACTAGCTTATAATATGATTAATATTAACCAGATTAATTATCTTTTACATTAATTACCAGTCACATTAAGGTGGGGCCAACCTGTAGCCTTTACATTACAATTAGGGTTACAGGTAGGTCTGACTCTTGAACAATATAGCAAGGGATCTGATACACCCACTAGTGCTCATCCACTAGGGGCACATCCATAGGGATGTCCATATCTCTGGCTCACTGCATTACATAGAAGAACCACTTCTTCACCAGTGCTCAGCCACTAGGATCACGTTCACCTGTGCTCGTCCACAAGCACGTCCACTCAACAGATCTTATTTCCCACTGCATTACACATGAGAGTCATCTGGAGTTTCTCATCAACTCTTCTGCTCAGAGGAGGCTAATACATCATCTTCATTTATGGTCTCATGACAATGCACCCAACACTTTGGGATTTCACATGTTCACCTTGTGCTTAGCCACAGACACGTCTAACTCTGCAGATCATCTTTCTCACTGTGTTACACAGGATAATCATCTGGATTTATCCTCAACTCTCTGTATGGAGGAGGTAATCTCTACGTTCCAGCTCTATCTCAGATAGGAACCACACACCCTTCTCAGGGGCTTTCTCTCAGGTTTGTAAGCTGGAGAATGTCTCACATAGCTGCAATGATCCACACATCACAGGTTTGTAAGCTAGAGAATGTCTCACATAGATGTAATAATCAACACTTCCTCTCATCTAGGGAGGTATTATTCATCATGCCAAGTCTCACACAGATGTACTTTGAACTTTGTCTTGGCTGGAGTCATCAACACTCCCTCTCAACTAGGGAGGCATTCTTCACCAAGTTAGTTTGGTGAAGATGTATTCAATCTGCTCATGTGTAGGAAGGTACTACATGTGTACGATTTTCCTCTTCATCATATCTATGATATAAGGATATCTCATCTCATCGTGTTTCAATCCATCAGGAAACACTGGGTTCTCAAGGATATTTACACATAGCTCTTGGTTATCATCATAGGATCCATTTCATGGTCAAGTAAATATGTCAGAAGCTTGTGAAGCCACATTGCTTCTCACACTTGATGCTATATACTCTGCCTCTGTGGTACTCAAGGCCACAAAGTTTTGTTTCCTACTGCATCAAGAAACCATGGAAAAATTTACGGTAGAACAACAACTGGATGTGCTCTTCTGGTCCACTGTAATTTCTTCTCAATCTGAATCGACATATCCTACAAACTCAAGTTCACACTAGAGGCATATCTTAGGCCATATCCAATTGTGCCTTGTATATATATCAATACATGTTTTGTTGTTGTCTAGTGAGTCTGTCTTGGTTGAATCATGTAATGACTAAGCGCATTCACTACATGGCATGAATCAATTCTGGAGTTAACCAGATACATCAGTGATCCAATCAACTGTGCATTAGTCTCGTCTGAATCATCATCAATATTTTTCTTTAAATCAATCATGGTGGATTTTTCATTTGTCATACTGAACTTCTTTAATATTGGTTTGGATCAACAACACTCTTGCTAAAATCCAAACTCATCAAAAATCTATCTTATTTGATATAGTTTTCAGCTCATGGATGGTAGTACAGATGAAAGTGTATCGGGTTTACTGGATCAAGTGTCTCATCATAGACAACTCCCTCTGTTTGTGAGAAACCTCTGGCCATAGATCTCATTTTGTATTTCTCGAAACTTCCATCAGCTGCATGCTTGATCTTATAGATCCACTTGGAAGTTACCACCGACTTCCCTTCTGGTCCCTGAATAATATCTTATGCATATATTTTTTTTAAAGATATACTTGTATTCTTTTGTTATGGCATCTTGCCATACCTGTTCTCCTAGTGCTTCTCTAATATAAGGAGGCTCAACATCAATAAAGTGGCTCATGATTGAAGGATAGCTTGAAGATCTCTTTTTCTTTCTCGGGATGTGCCTTGAGAGGCTTGTATGTTTCTCTGCCTCTTGCAGAGTGAGTCTAGGTAGGCCTTTTATGCCCTACTACAATATCTCTGAACATATCTACTGGAGAAACTGGATCATATGGAATAATGTATGTCTCCCTCTGAACTGTTGAAGGGGGAGAAGGTATTGTCTCACTATCAATCTCCATCTGAGATTCTCTGGGTTTATTGAATGGGTATCTCTTCTTTAAGGACAACATCTCTATTTATCTTGCATAATAATCAATCAAATATGGGTTGGACTCTCGTACCAGGGATAATGGTCCAAGTCTTTGAGGGCTCCCATACTAGGGATAATGTCCTTCATTTATTAAAGATGCAATCAACTATAAAAGTAGAGATCAATTGATTTACCTGGTTTGTAGTCAAGCTCTTAGAGGAAGTACTTCTCCTCTCTCTTATATTTATTCTTTTGAGGTGGATCTAGATCAATGTTGGCGGTAGAACCATATTGTCTTCCCTTCTTCCCGATTGGACAATTATTTTCATAGTGTTCATATTTGTCACATCTGAAGCACTGAATTTATGAAACGTCTATTCTTTGATAACCTGGATTTGATGAAGACTTTTCGTCTTTGAATGTTTTTCTAAAATTTCTTTTGAATTTTCCTCCTTTCTTTGTATGAAGTGCAAGAGCATTATTTTCTTCCGAGGAATCTTCCACTCCTCTATTTCTAAGTCTAAGTTCTTCTTGAGTACAATATGTCCATAGACGATCAAAGGTTGGTAGAGATTCTCTTCCACTGATACTCTGATGAAAAGGATCCCACTGTTTTGGAAGGTTGTTGAGAGTGGTTAAGACATGTTTTCTATCAGACATGATTTCTCCAATGGTTTCTAGTTATTCTTTAATCTCAGATATCTTCATAAAGAAGATGGCAACTGTGTCACCTTTCGTCATCTTAGTACTTTGAAGTTGGCTCTTCAAGGTAAGAGATTTGAGGGTGTTGTCACTGTCAAACATTTCTTTTAATGCTTCATACATATCATAAGCTGTCTTCAGGTTGGAAATACGAGGTAAGAGATGATGTCTTGCTGAGTAGATGATTAATTTTCTTGCTTTGACATATTCTTCCTTTCTTATATTCTTCTCTACATTTGTAGCTGTGTCTGGTATGGCTTTAGTTACCACATACAAAAGGTCATATTCTTCAAGGGTGACCTGAAGCCTTGATTTCCAGGAGCTGAATTTGCTTTCTCCATCAAGCCTATATTCTACTAAGGCTCTGCTCTTCATTTGTTTGGTTTCTTCAAACTCTCACCAACTAGATTTTGAAAACCTAATGATTAGGTTGAATTAGTAACCTTGGATTATGTTTCCAAAAATCAACTTGATAGTGTCACAGAGATGCTTGTTGATTTAAGAAAAATGTTTCTTCAAGAAGTTCTAGAAATCTAAGATCAGGATTCTGCAGGAAACTTTGACACCCTAGAAACCCTAGGGCCAAAAAATCAAAATCCTCGAAATTTGATTTTAAGAGCTTCTGGGGATGCACCGGAGGAGGTCGTACTCTTATATGCCAAAAATAGCCCCAACGTACACGTATTAAGGGCTAGAACACCATAGAAAGGGGGGTCGTACGAATTTTTCCTGGAAACCCTAGAAAGGCCGTACAGTTCTGCAAAAGTGAGATGAGACTTGGTAGATGCTTGTGCAATGGGTTCTTTCAAGACCTATACTCTTATACCATGTGGATTTTTCAATAAGAAAGGTTAAGCATGAATTTCATTCCATTTTATCATTTAACCATAACCATTAATGTTGTAGCAACCAAGATCATAAGAAGAAGCACCATGCACACAAATACAAGAAGTATCCTAGGAAGCCCTTCTCAACAAGGGAAGAAAAACCAGCCAAATCCTTTGCTATATTCTTTAAGAGAAATACCTTCACCACCAAGAATACCTATCACACAAGAGGGTTCTCAAACCCTAGAAGACTAGTGCCCAAGAGAGGTGCACACTTTTCCCAAGAAGGTGTACTTGCTGAAATTTCCAAACTCACATGAAAATTTCCAAACTCACATGAAAGATATGATTCCTCAATGGGGAATTTACCTTTACTTATACTAACCCGAACTTGTCAACACAAGTGTCTATTGGCACAACAAGTCCGACCTCACTATATTATAATATAATTAATATTAACCAGATTACTTATCTTTTACATTAATTACCAATCACATTAAGGTGGGGTCGACCTGTACCCTTTACATTACAATTAGGGTTACAGGAAGGTTTGACTCTTGAACAATATAGGAAGGGATTTGATACACCCACTAGTGCTCATCCACTAGGGGCACATCCATAGGGATGTCGATATCTCTGGATCACTGCATTACACATAAGAACCACTTCTTCACTAGTGCTCAACCACTAGGATCACGTTCACCTATGCTCATCCACAAGCACGTCCACTCAACAGATCTTATTTCCCACTGCATTACAAAGGATAGTCATCTGGAGTTTCTAGTCAAATCTTCTGCTCAGAGGAGGCTAATACATCATCTTCATTTATGTTCTCATGACATTGGACCCAACACTTTGGGATTTCACACGTTCACCTTGTGCTCAGCCACAGGCACGCCCAACTCTGCAGATCACCTTTCTCACTGTGTTACACAGGAGAATCATCTGGAGTTCTTCTCAACTCTCTATATGGAGGAGGTCATATCTACATTCCATATCTATCTCATATAGGAACCACACACCCTTCTCAAGGGATTTCTCTCAGGTTTGTAAGCTGGAGAATGTCTCACATAGCTGCAATGATCCATGTCTCACAAGTTTGTAAACTGGAGAATGTCTCACATAGCTGGAATCATCAACAAGGGGGGTAAGCTACACAATGTTTAAAATACCAATTGATGTTTGGCAAAGACCAACTACAAGTTAGGGTGAATTTCCAGTGTGGGGATTTCCATTACTTAGATTGTATTGAATTAGGCAATAATGCATGAGTGGCCTTTCTTCAATAGCATCTCCATACAGTGGGAGCTAATAATTTTGGGGAATCCAAATTGAATCCCCTTGGGGGTATGTGTATGTCAATCTTTAGTGAAGCTCATGTATAATTCCTTGAAATCCATGGTATCTAGACCCAAAGTTCATAACCATTCTACCCATAGAACTACATCACAACCACCCATTTCAATAATGAACATATGAGTTTTGAAATAATACTCCCCCATTTGAAGTTTCACATTTTCACATCTACCATTTGATCCGAAATCGGATTCAGAAGCCTGTCAGGGCATGAAAAATGCTCAAAAATGAAAGTGCTCGGAATCCGACGAAACCAACACCATTGCGTCCAGCTCGTCTTCCTGATTCCGGTGGTATAATTTTTATGTCAAACGGAGTCCGTATGGAGAAGATATCGCAT